>MU685733.1:52548-77399 GCA_026770625.1 Nicotiana glauca
GAGAATTGATGATTTTAGTGTTGGTTGATGTGTTGTGATGATTGGAATAAGTTTGGGTAATGTTTTAAGACATGTTGGTGCTTTTGGTTGAGGTCCCGGGGGCCTCGAGGTGAGTTCGGGTGGTTAAACGGAGAGTTCTTGAAGTTTGTTGCAGGTTCATATTGCTGGTATCAGGTATTTTCGCTTCTGCGGAAAAGGGCCGCAGAAGCATTTCTGGAGAAGCGAGTTATAGGTCGCAAAAGCAGTTTGGGGCTGAGTTGGGAAGTTCCACAGAAGCAGGAGTGGTATCGCTTAAGCGAGTCCGCAGAAAGGGACGTAAGGTCGCATAAGCGGTTGGCCTGGAGGTGAGGTTTCGCAGAAACGGGAATCTGAATCGCAGAAGCGGCCCCTGAGGTTTAATGAAATTCCGCTTAAGCGGATAAAAACCGCAGAAGCGGTTACGCGGAAGCCGGCGTGGGGACTGCATAAGCGAAAGTCGCTGGGCAGAAGGGTTTTATTTAATATTTTATCCCGCGAGCTTATGTCATTTCTCCTCCATTGTTGAGCGATTTTGGAGCTTGTGAGAGCAAATTGAGGAGGGATTCAAGAAGAATCGATTGGAGGTAAGATTTTTGAACCTAAAACTCATTTTTATTGTGAAATATACCTAGAAATTTATGGATTTAAGCCTAAAATTGATGAATTAGGGCTTGAGATTTTGAGAATTTAAATTGGGACTTGAGGGAGCATTTGGACTCCGATTTTGGTAAATTTGATATATACGGACTCATGGCTAGACGAGAAATCCGGTGATGTGAGTTTTGTAATTTTTCGATAAGTGGACCCGGGGCTCGGGTTTTGCTAGTTTCGAGATGGAAAGAATACTTTTCTGGCAGATGCCCATAAGATACCACAGAAATGGTCGAGGCCTTTTACGTAGTTGGCCACCTTTTTATTTGTTGATTCTTCAATAAACCAACTAAAGTCCGTAAGTGGCTGAATAACCGCTTCTTCTTCATCTTCTTCAGTCTGTTGTTTGGATATCCTCTTTCTCTTTGATTTGCTCTTTTTTGTTTATCCTCTATTCTCTTTTCCTTCTTTTTTCTAATTTTCTCCTTCTACTCTTCTGAAGGATGAATACCGGCCAACTTAGTCATATACCGATCAAAAATTAATTTGTTACTACACATCTTGATTTTGGATAACCTAGAAGGTGATAGAAATATTTTTTGCGCAAGTAATATATGCCCATATCCATATGCTGCAAATGAGCAACAACAAATGACAACATGTGAAATAAAAACTTTAGCATGCATAAGTATGAAGTTTAGAAAAAACACATTACGAAACTACAAACAACATGACAACAACTTAAGTATATTTAGTTCGAAATGTTAAAAAATAATCTAAAAATTTTCAGCATGTTTGATTTAAAAGTTTAGGAAAAAACTAGAGAATTCATGTCAAAAACTTCAACACAGTTAGGCTGAAGTTTTAGCAAATGAGCTAAAAAACTTCAGCAATTCACTATGTGTAAAGCTGAAGTTTTCCTGTGATGACCCGACCCGTCGTCTCATGTGTTATTGCTCAGTTTTCCCCATTTCATGCTTCTTCATATTTCGTTATCGGTATGTGGTGTGTTATAGTTGATTTCGATTGGTTTTGATAAGAAACGAGACATTTAGTCTCTTTAAGGGAAGCTTAAGTTGGAAAAGTCAACCGAATGTTGACTATTGAGTTAGAGGACTCAGATGTGATTTCCAGTGATTCAGTTAGCTTTGGGGATGATTTGTGACTTAAGAGCGTGATCGGAATTGATTTGAAGGTCCGGTGTAGAATTAGGCTTGAATTGGCGAAGTAATATTTTGGCGAAATCCGGTTGATAGGTGAGATTTTGATCTAAGGGTCGAAATGGGATTCCGAGAGTTTCTCTAGCTTCGTTGGGTGATTTTGGATATGTGTGCAAAT
This sequence comes from Nicotiana glauca, assembly GCA_026770625.1. NCBI lineage: Eukaryota > Viridiplantae > Streptophyta > Magnoliopsida > Solanales > Solanaceae > Nicotiana > Nicotiana glauca. Next base: position 54,496 of record MU685733.1, read on the forward strand.
TTTCATGTCATTCGGACATCATTTGGTCGGGTTTTTTATCGAATGCGTGTTTCGGAAATTTTTAAAGAACTTAGGCATGAATCCGATGAGAATTGATGATTTTAGTGTTGGTTGATGTGTTGTGATGATTGGAATAAGTTTGGGTAATGTTTTAAGACATGTTGGTGCTTTTGGTTGAGGTCCCGGGGGCCTCGGGGTGAGTTCGGGTGGTTAAACGGAGAGTTCTTGAAGTTTGTTGCAGGTTCATATTGTTGGTATCAGGTATTTTTGCTTCTGCGGAAAAGGGCCACAGAAGTGTTTCTGCAGAAGCGAGTTATAGGTCGCAAAAGCGGTCTGGGGCTGAGTTGGGAAGTTCCGCATAAGCAGGAGTGGTATTGCTTAAGCGAGTCCGCAGAAAGGGACGTAAGGTCGCATAAGCGGTTTGCCTGGAGGTGAGGTTCTGCAGAAACGGGAATCTGAATCGCAGAAGCGGCCCCTGAGGTTTAATGAAATTCCGCTTAAGCGGATAAAAACCGCAGAAGCGGTTATGCGGAAGCTGGCGTGGGGACCGCATAAGCAAAAGTCGCTGGGCAGAAGGGTTTTATTTAATATTTTATCCCGCGAGCTTATGTCATTCCTCTTCCATTGTTGAGCGATTTTGGAGCTTGGGAGAGCAAATTGAGGAGGGATTCAAGGAGAATCGATTGGAGGTAAGATTTTTGAACCTAAAACTCATTTTTATTGTGAAATCTACCTAGAAATTTATGGAATTAAGCCTAAAATTGATGAATTAGAGCTTGATATTTTGAGAATTTAAATTGGGACTTGAGGGAGCATTTGGACTCCGATTTTGGTAAATTTGATATGTACGGACTCATGGCTAGACGAGAAATCCGGTGATGTGAGTTTTGTAATTTTTCGAGAAGTGGACACGGGGCTCGGGTTTTGCTAGTTTTAAGATTTGTTGCTATTTTTTTCGATTGTTTTCGATTGGGTATCGTCCCTTTGGAATATTGTGATGTATTCGCTCTGAATTTGGTTAGATTCGACGCGCGTGGAGGCCGGTTTGAGGGGCAAAGGTGTTGCGGGCTAGAGATTTTGCCAGTTGGAGGTGAGTAATGCTTGTAAATGATATCCTAAGGGTTTGAATCCCCGGATTTGCACATCATAGTGCTGTATTGAGGTGACTTGCATGCCGGAAATGAGCGTGGGGTAGAGCACCGTTGGGGATTGTGACTTGGTCCATCCCGGTTGTTGATTTTTACCGCGTATTTGATTGAACTACTTGTTATCATCATAATTTGGGATGATTGCCATGTTTTGGGCTTCGTGCCGATTTTTTTAATCCCCGGGGATTGATATCACTGATTTTGCATTACTTTGCATGTTATTTGATCTCGGTCCAGGGTTTTAATAGTGTTTAGCAAATTCGGCCATTTTTCATGATTTGGAAACTTAAACAACATATTTTTGACGTTTTGAGCTGAGAACTATTATTTGAATATTGCCTAAGTGGCTTATGTGCATTTCTAGACTGAGCATGGATCGGGCTATGCACCACAATAGTGTTATACATGCATTTCTGGACTGAGGATGGATTGGGCTGCATGCCGCAGCGGTGTGATATTGATATTGCACTTGGGCTGTAGGAGCCCCTCCGGAGTCTGAACTCCCACAGTGAGCGCGGGTACCCAAACGTATCGGGCTGCGCGCCGCAGCGGTCATGTGCATTGTATTGCATTCATGCATTGGTTCCTGTTTGTACTACGTGGCATGACATTCAACACTCTCATATCATTGGCATCCATACTATTTCTTGCACTGTTACCAGCTACCCTGGTGTTATTTGTTAATGGAGTGTTGTGCCCGAAGGGCTGACTTATGTGCAGACTTGCACTATCTGATTATGCATTCATTTGATTGACTGTTGGGAAAAGGATATTTTCAAAAGAGGTTTTTAACTGAGCCAGATATTTTCTAAAGGATTTTCCTGGATTTACTGCTTTCTCAAAGGGTTGTGTTGTCCCATATTGCATGATGGAGTGCTCTTACATGATTTCTGGCCGCTCAGTTATTATTTATTCTTATTACTCACTGAGTTGTAGTACTCACTTTACTCCCTGCACCTCGCGTGCAGTTGCAGGTATTGTTCACCCAGTAGCGGGTTATTAGCGGATTGAAGGTATTACTATTGTAGCTGAGCAAGGTGACCGCTAGCGTTCGCGGCACCGGACTTCATCTTTTGAACTCCAAATTTTATTTCATATATATTATTGACTCTGTAGTGGTGTTCAGTCTTCTTTAGATGCTCGTGACTTGTGGGTTGTAATTAATAGTTTTTAATGCCATTAAGTTGTACTTTCTACTCATTTACGTTTAATAATTGTTAAAGAGATGATTTGGGTTAGTTGGCTGGCCTTGTTTTCACGAAAGGCGCCATCACGACCGGGTATAAAAATTGGGTCTTGACATTTCCAAATCACAGTGCAAAAACTTTACTATAAAAAAATAAGCCAAAGTTTTGGGAAATACAGTTGAAAACCAATTCAAAAAACAAACTTAATAACTTACTTCATCCGCAAGATTAGAATTAGGATCCATAAGCTCGGTAAAGAATGATTTTGGAATATCAACTCCAGCTAATCTGAATGGATTAGAATCATATTCACTGACATCCATCTCCAACCACTCTGTAAATCTTTGCATCAATCCACTATCTTGATTAACATAATGGAAGGGACACCTTCGTGTAGTCTTTACTACTTTCCAATCTTGCCCCCTTCGCCTTTGTTTATGAATTACGTATGGAGATCTCAACCAAATTCTCTCCATACGAATCCTTTTCTTTTTATCTGGTTTTCCTTTTGCTTACTCTTCCTGCTATTCCGTTACAAGTAACTGTTGCTGTTTAGCAGCAGGGGGAAAAACCACAGCCATCCACTACTAGAAAATGGTCCTATTGCAATGGTTTTTTTAGCAACGGTACACAAATCGTTGCAATAGACTTGATATAGTAACGGGTACAACCGTTACAATAGGATTGATGTGATATCAACACATTTTAACTATACAACCGTTCCAGTTGTTGGAACCGTTGACATAGAATATTTTACCGCAACGATTTGTACACCGTTCAAATAGACCAATCTATTGGAACGGTTCTGAAATTATTTATTTTTATGGGAATGGTTTTAATTCCCTCTTCACTTTCCCCTAGGGGTGTGCATTCGAATCGGTTTATCGATAAATAGAATCGATTATTTGTTATCGAAATCGAAAAAATCGAAACCTTATTGAAACGATAACGATAAGCATATGTACAAATCGATAATCGATAAGTAATTATCGATAAGGGTCAAAATCGAATCGATAAATCGAATGCACACCCTTAGACTGTAGATGCTTGTTAAATGAATAATTACCTATTTGTGTAGATTAATATAACATACAGAATGTATATATATTCCGCTACTATTTTGAAAGCGGCTATACAATATTATTTTCCCTAATCTATACCCTTTCCTTTACCATAAGTCCCTTACCCTATTATTTCCTCTACCACATTTAAAGAATGATCATATTTAAAGATCAAGGGAATGAAGTTCAAATTAATGGAAAATAGAATTAGCCGTGATGATGTGTTTTGTTTTGTTTTGTTTTTTTATACCATTGGAGTGTTGGTGGCATACATTTGATTCCTTACTTTAGTTTTGTTTCATGTGCTTGTTGACATAATTTTTATATTATAAATAGTATTCGTCTTATTTTAGCTTCTTTTTGTCCATATTTGTTAGGCGTGTTTATAGCAATATACTTTTCGTGGAATCCCGCAAATTTTCTTATTGGTGTAATCGATAACAGAATCGATAAGCCCCCAAAATCGATAAATCGAAATCGAAAAAATTGAAACGATAACGATAAGCATATGTACAAATTGATAATCGATAAGGGTCAAAATCGAATCGATAAATCGGATGCACACTTCTACTTTCCCCCCGAAAATTTGGTAAACCTGCCAAATGAACCCCATTTTTTTACTTTTTATTTTTGGTTAATTTTAATAATATAAACTTAAAACTATAATCTTTATTTTCCTTTTTCACAGCACACGCTCACCTGTACGCAGTTAGAACGAGACTATCTCCAAAATCCTCTCAAAATCCTCTCTTTAACTCCTAAAATCCAAATTCAGAAATAGATTCATCTCAAAATCCTCACTTTCCTTGTAGATTCATCTCCTTATAGACCAAAACCCCCAAATTTCAAAATCTATTTTATTGAAACAAGTCGATTCTTGATTGTAGAGGTTCTTAAAAAAAGGAGATTGTTGTTGCATGTCTTCTGATTATTCAGAGACGTATGTTAATCTCATTCTTTTTCTTCACCTAGTTGTTTTAGAATTACGCTTTCAATATTGATTTATTTCTTGTGCTTTTTTATTTCAGTATTGTTTCTTGATATTTGATTAGTTTGGTTTGATGTAATTTTATTTCTTTCTCCTTTTCTCTATTACATTGGTATGCCCAGTGGATATTTGTTCTTTGCCATCTCAGTTTCTGTTTGCTTCAACTAGAACTCTATTAAGAAGGGAGCATCACACATATATGCAAAATATCAACTTTTGGGGGAAAATAAAAACAACATTCCAAATAAATATGTATATGTAATTGGAGCCAGAAGTAGCTTTTATTTAGTACCAGGTAATGTTATTGGAAATGGGAGAAACTATGCTGAGGTGATTTCTTTTTATTCTCTTTCCATTTGAACAGATGTTGGATTCTATTAAGCTTTCAACTTTTTCTTGCAATATGGAGTCATCTATCAACTGGTTCTTTTTATTATTTTCTGCAGCACTTAAATATAAAGTGTGATTTCTCTATGTTTATTCACTTTCTGGGGATACTGTTTCAATTGTTCTTAAATGGAAATGCAATATGATAAATCTTTAATAGTTTTTTCAAATTGATTTTTGCCTTTTGTATTTTGTAGGCTTATTGTGACGACCCGACCCGTCGTCTCATGTGTTACTGCTCCGTTTCCCCCATTTTATGCTTCTTCATGTTCGTGATCGGTATGTGGTAAGTTAGAGTTGATTTGGATTGGTTTTGATAAGGAATGAGACACTTAGTCTCTTTAAGAAAGGTTTAACTTGCAAAAGTCAACCGGACATTGACTTATGAGTTATAGGGTTCGGATGTGATTTTCGGTGATTCGGTTATCTTCGGGGGATGATTTGTGACTTAGGAGTGCGATCGGAATTGATTTTGGAGGTCCGGTGTAGAATTAGGCTTGAATTGGCGAAGTTAGTATTTTGGTGAATTCCGGTTGATATGTGAGATTTTGATCCGAGGGTCAGAATGGAATTTTAAGAATTGTTGTAGCTTCGATATGTGATTTGTAATGTGTGTGCAAAATTTCAGGTCATTCGGACGTCGTTTGGTTGGATTTTTGATCGAAAGTGCATTTCGGAAGTTTTTGAAGAACTTAGGCTTGAATCCGTTGCGATTTGATGGTTTTAGCGTTGTTTGGTGTGTTTTGATGATTGGAACAAGTTTGAATGATGTTATGGGTTATGTTGGTGCTTTTGGTTGAGGTCCCGGGGGCCTCAAGGTGATTTCGGATGGCTATCGGGAAGTTTGAAGTTGTATAAATGCAACAGAAAATTGCAAAGGAATTTTGTTCTATGCGATCGCAGAGGGAGTCATGCGATCGCATAGAAGAAATTAGAGGTCTGTTTGGAATGTGCTATGCGAGCGCATTGGTTGATGTGCGATCGCACAGTGTAAAGACCCTGTGCTATGCGATAGCGGGTGCTTATATGCGATCGTGTAAGGTTAATTGGGGGAGGAAAAATTTTGTGCTATGCGATCGCGTGGGCTCTTATGCGACCGCATAAAAGGAGCTTCAGGAGCTGGGCAGTGAATTTATAAATATTTCATCCGCGATTTTGAGTCATATTTCCTCCATTGTTGTGTATTTTGAGAGCTCTTTGGGACAAATTGAAGAGGGATTCAAGGAGGATTGATTGGAGGTAAGTTCCTTGGCCTAAATATACAAGATTATGATAGATTTAACATGGAAATTGGGTGAAATTCACCAAAAAGGAGTAAAGCTAGGGCTTGATTTTTTGATATTTCAATTTGGGATTTGAGAGGTCATTTGAGCTCGTATTTGGGAGTTCTTGGTATGTACGGACTCGTGCCGAGATGATGAATCTGGTGACGTGAGTTTTGTAATTTTTCGAGAAGAGGGCCTGGGGCTAGGGTTTTGCTAGTTTTGAGATTTTTTGTATTTCTCGATTGTTTTCGATTGGGTATTGTTCCCTTAGCATATTGTGATGTATTCGCTCTATTTTTTGTTAGATGCGACGCACGTGGAGTCCGGTTTGAGGGGTGAAGGCGTCGCGAGCTAGAGATTTCGCCAGTTCGAGGTGAGTAATACTTGTAAATGATATCCTTGTGAGCACGTGATTTTTGCCCTATGCTGTGATCACGTGATTTTTTCCCTATATTAGAATTACTCCCAAAAAATTCAAAATAAAATAATTTTGTGTTGTTTGCAATTTTTGTGGATTTTGTGTTTATTGTTTGCGTTTGCGTGTGCATGTCTATTTGTTTAAATCAATGAAAATACAAAAATATGTCGCATTTGAATTTTTAGATTTAATTTTACAATTAGAGTTAATTAAGTAAGTTGTTTTACAAAAATAATATACTTTTCATTTTAATATTTAATGTCAAATTGTGTGACTTTCTTTATTTTTATGTGATAACTATGTTTTTAGCATTTTAAATTGATTTTGGTTTTACAATTTAAATTAGGATTTTTAGGTTTTAAATTTTGAAACAAATGAGAGAATAGAGAGAAAATTCGGATGGGCCATTCTTTAAATTTAACCAAACAGGCCCAATTCTCACACATTTCATATACACGTCCAAAATAGCCCAATACTCGGTCTGTTTCAGACTCGTCCAAATGACGTCGTTCTGTCACGCCCAATTTGGGCCATTGATCTCAATTCAATCCACGAATAAGCCCAACCCCATCAATACAGAAACGACTCCATTTCAGGAACACTAAGCCAGGCCGTTCACTTCAATTGATCGAACGGTCAAGACTATCCCTCATAGCCAGTTACCCAGCCTTGTCCCATTACATCAGAGACTGATCCGGTGCCAAAGAGTGTCTAAACGACATTGTTTCATTTAGTGGGCTAATCTAAGCCGTTGATCTCATCTGATCCAATGGCTTGGATTCAATATCCTATCTCGTATATATTCTTTAAACCATACCCAGGCCCCCCTCCAAAGCACCCCGTCCTCTTCATCTCCAACCCCTTGGAGACGACCCCAGTAATGCCGCCATAAAACACCGCCCTCCGCCCACCGAAAATCGCCTCACGGCGGTTCCGGTGGCCCAAACGCCCTCATCTTTACACCATCAAACCCCCATGACCTCCCCGTCCCAACCCCCATAACAGTTCCCATCGAATCCCTGTGGAGCTCTTCGAATATTCGATCAAAGAATCAGTCAAAAACCCCAGTCCATCCAACGACCACCAAACTCACACCCTTGAACCCTAGACCTTCCTCACCACTAGGACACCTTTGATTTTCGTCGAATCAACCCAGGATTCGTCGAATATCAATTTTGACCACATGAACCCTAGCGCCGCCCCAAAATTCTTTGGTGGTGGCGCCACCTCCAAACAGGCCCAAACTTATACCTTTTGACCTTCTGACCACCCTTATCCCTAAACCATCACCATCTTCCCTCGAATATCACTCCTACTCTTCAAATGGCAAATCACAGAAAACCTGAGCCCTAGGCTTAAAATCCAACATGCTGCGAGGATCTTTGGACTAAATTGGACTTTAGTCGTATGTTTTATTTATTGGAAACATGCGATTAAGATCCACTTCAGTCCAAATTAAGGGACGAGGAATTTTCAGTTTTCGTCCGCTTGATTTCCGGGTATTTCTCAATTCTTCTTTCTTTTGTTATTTTTTTTTTTTGTAGTTTTCATTTAAATTTTTAGTATCATTCTCCTCCTGTTTCAATTTTTGTTTTTTCCTCATGTTTGAACTGATTAGTTCTCCACTATGTGTGAATTGCTTAGTCAGTAGTCATTGAATCAAATGGTTTGATCGGTCAATTGTTGTGAATTGTTTGTTTGTTTGTTATCATGAATTCTTCGATCTCTTTAAGCTTTTCTGGTTGTTTCTTCCACTTTGTCTCTAAAAATGTTAGTATGTGTGTTTGGTCTCTCTGATCTTAGCCTGTTCTCTTTCAAACCAATCAGTGTTCATAGATCGTCTGTGCTAAATCCGTAATAATTTCCCGAGTTGGTTTCCCATTACTTTTAATCTCATTACGTTTAATCTGCTTTGCCTGATGTTGATTTAGAAATGTAATTCGTTTCAAGTGTGGTCAGTCTACTTACCTATATCAGAAATTTGATCTTGTTAGTTCAATAGGATTTTGCCCTATTTTATTGGTCCTATTTTTGATGATATTCGATTTGATCTGAGTTTCTAGCTAGAATTGTTGACTGACAGTAGGGAATTGGTTATAGCTGCAGATTGAAGGTGGATTGGGGTAGGACAGTAACCTCAGTAGATTCAGGGGTAATTTGGACTTGAAATTTGAAATGATTGAGTGCCCTGACCACTAAGCTAGTGTACCATTAAAATAAGGCATTTGTGGGGAACAAAACATAATGGGGAGGTAAAGGGATTGATTAAACAAGTAACTCATCATAACTTTGAATTAAATAATGAAAAAAGACAAGGGTAGTGGGGAACAAGTGAATTAAAAAGAGAACAAAACATGTAGTAGTGGTTGAGGAATATCATGGGCAGAAGGACTTTCTTAATTAGCTGAATGCTCCTAAGTGCTGGAAAGGGAATAAAGTTTGGCTATAAATGAGAGGAGCTTTAGACAGTTTAAGGGGGCTTTTTGGAAACCATCTTTGAGAGGTAGGGCTTTTTGAAATCATTTTTGAGAGGTAGAACTTGAAAGAGTATCAGAAATTTTAGAAAAAAAGCAATCAGTTCTTTTAGGTTCTGCTTCTGTTCTTCTTTCAGACCTAAGAGAGTCAGGAGAGTCTTAAAAGAAAGGGGTACTGTTCCATTGGTTCTTTTGAGATAAAAGTTGAAGTACTAGGCACTGATTCCTACCCCTCGTGTTACTGTTGGTTTGCAAGCTGAGTCCGGGCTGCTAGTCGAGTGTTATTTTGGTTTAAAATTTGGTTTCGTTTGATATTTGGTTGCATTTAGTTTATATTGGAGTCAGTTAATTGGTGTTACATCTCTGTGGCATCTATTTTGAGGTGTTTGTGTTGCTGTTTGCTATTGCTGGGAATTCCAACTGGTTTTTTGAGTTGCTGCTGGGTATCTGTTGTTGTTGTTGATTTGCTGTGTTACTGCTGCTAACTGTTCTTCCTTCTTCTGTTCTGTTTTCCAATCCAGGTACATATTTTTGAACTTCAATATCATGTAAAGTTGGCATAAATGAAAAATGAAAAATGGAAGCCCAACTTCATGGAAGTTTTAGTAATTATTGTATTTGCCTTATAATTGATTGTAATGGTTTAAACCATAATTAGGATTGTTTGTTTAAGTGATTGAATGTATAATGGACTACATAGATTGTATCTTTCAGATTCGTTCCAGTAGTTATAAAATAGGTCCAAATGGTTTTATGTATCAATCTGTTATTCAGTAGTCTGTTATGAAATAGTGAGTCGTGTGAGTGATTAATGTTTGTTCGAAATAATCCGAAAATAGTGTTCAACCTGTTCATATATAATCTTAAACGAAGCCATATGATCGAGTTGTTCTATTCGAATTATGTTTCCAGTTTGATTGTCACCTTTAGTAGTAGTATAGTAATTCACCAGTAGATTAAGAAATGAGGAAGCCTAAGCTTTAGGAGTTAGAATCAAATCCGATTAAATTATGTATCAAACTTCTTTCCTTGGATTTTAGTGAAATAATTAGGTTCAATGAAGTCTTAAATTTCCTGCATAACGGTTTAAATGGAAAAATTAGTATCATTTTATTTGTAATAAAAAATCTGCTTGATAACTTCGGGCTTCCATGCATCTGTTTAAGGCCCTATTTGAGTTTAATTGTTGAATAAGAATACATAGTCTAACAATATAAGTTTGGGCTTCGAGTTAGGTAGCGGGTTCAAATTAAGAGGGTCTCCTCTTTTGTTTGAATTTGGACTTGAACTCGAGGCCCGAGTTTATAAACTTTTAATTAATTAGGACTTTTTCTTTATCTTTAGAGACAAAAAATAGAAAATCATAGTCGCTTTAGGATATCCTTAAATAAAATAAATGAGACGAGCCTCGTCAAATAAAATGCACAAATGGCGGGGCCCTCATGAATGTATATATTAAAAATACTTAGACTTCGGGATGGGCCGTTTAGCGAATTCCACGGCCTTCCCCAAATAATAACGCGTTAGACTCTTTAGGCACGTGTTAATAATCTCACTTTCTTAAACTCGGGTGCACATTTATGTGACCCAAATCCAAATCTCAACGGAGTCAAAAACAGTCAATAACCACGGGTACATTGATGTGATGTGGTTTGAGATATGTTTTTACGACGTTCCAATTCTTACAAAATAATAATAATCAAAAGCGATTAAAAGGTAAAATGCACATAGGTTTGAACATGTACTAAAATCAGATAATTAAGCCGAATAAAACAGTTAAGCGACCGTGCTAGAACCGCGGAACTCGGGAATGCCTAACACCTTCTCCTGGGTTAACAGAATTCCTTATCCGAATTTCTGATTCGTAGACTGTAATATAAAGTCAACTTTTTCCTCGATTCGGGATTCAAACCGGTGACTTGGGACACCATAAATCCCTCAAGTGGCGACTCCAACTCTTAATAATAAATTCCATTTCGATTGTCCTTTAATTGGAAAAACTCCCTTTACTTCTTCCCTCACGGGGTGTGGTAGTGTGAAAAGGAGATGTGACAGCTCTGGCGACTCTGCTGGGGAGAAAACAAACCCAGAAATTCGGTTCAGGGTTTAAGAATTCGAGCTTAGAATAATTGTTATGTTTGGCTTTATCTGATTTTGTTACATTATTTGTGCTTATTGTGCTAATTGACTACTTTTACCGCTTTGATATTATTTGAACTATATATATAAACTGTGCCGAAGCCCTTCTCTTCTTACCTCCGAGGAGTGCACGCTGGTCGTGACTTCTTTCTGTTAGTGTCATATCCCAAAATAGATCGAGGATTCAGAGGAGTTGCAAAACCGGATGATCTTTTGGTTACCAGTACACAGCTCCCATCCTTGGCTCGAGTTGTCCGTTCGGGTAAGCCAGGTCTAGAACAAACACCCAGGTTTTAAACCTAGTATAACAAAACCTCATGCCGGATCCCTAGTAGGAACGCTTATTTGCATCATGCTGCATTTGACATAGGGGACTCAACACATGGGTTGGGTAACCTCAAATGAAAAAGACCATCTTGCTGCATCCTGTTTGTTTTACGCATTTTATTTGCTTCGGACTTGCATGCTGACTGGCTGTGAACATCGAAAAAATTGGAACAAATAATAATAGCAGTGTAGAGAGATAATTACCTATTCTTGAAAAAAAAAACAAGGTCCAAATAGCGTCGAAACTCTGCCGAAATTTTGAAAAAAAAAAAGAAAAAAAAGAAAAAAGAGGGAATTATTTTTTAGTTTGATTTATTTGACAAGCAAAATAAAAGAATCTTGTTTTCAAAATTAGTTATTTTTTTCTGGCGAACTACGCCGATTTGATTCTCATAGGATGTGAGATACGTAGGCAACCCTTATCGGATCCAACCTCCCCTTTTGCAAAAATCGCCAAAAAATGTCAAAATTAATATTTTCACGAATAAGTCCGGTGATGCTGTTTTCGTCAAAAATAACCGAATGTTCCCGAAAGGGACGCCGGAAGGCTGACTTTGCATAAAAGGTTATCTTTGGGTCATTTTTTAGATTTTGGCCGGTTGACCCACATAGCCTTAAAATCTTCGTCCCCGAGGCGCTGAAAGACCGTGTTTGCAATACCGGGTCCTTTATTTTAATTCAAAAAAAAAAGAATCATAAATAAGTCGGGTGATGCCGTTTTGTCGAAAATAGCCGAATGTTCCCGAAAGGGACGCCGGAAGGCTGACTTTGCATAAACAACCACCTTTGGGTCATTTTTTAGATTTGGTCGGATGACCCACACAACCTTAAAATCTTCGTCCCCGAAGTGCTGAAAGGTCGTATTTGCAAAACCAGGTCTGTTGTTTTAATTTGAAAAACAAGAAAAAAATAGTCAGTGGGCAAGTGAATGACGTTGTAATTTTTGGTCAAAATAAGCCGAGCCAGCTTCGGTAGTATATTGAACCGTTCTTGCCGAGATAGCCTTAGAGTATCTTTCAGTTATCGAAAGGCTGTTTTCGTAAAAGAATGGACAAGTTTGTAAAAGTGTCATAAAATAGATCCTCCCCGGCCTCAAAATTCGTGAGAAATTGGGAAGGGGCCATGTTTGCAAAAATAGTCATTTGGTTGAAATTGGCAAACAGGGAAAGGAAGCTGGCCGTTTGTTTTTGAGTTCATAATTATTTTGATTAGAATATGTGGGTTGTTTGATTTTCGAGTTTGTAGGTCATCTTTAAACCTTTGAAACCCAGTCTGTTTTATTATGAAAATTGAAAATTCCAAAAAATGTTTCATTGTTATTTACCTTTCATTGGCCCGAACTACGCAATGTCTGATTCATGCGGGGATATGATACGTAGGCAATCCACATAAGATTCGACCACCACCACTAAAAAGAAAAAAAGAAAGAAAAAATAGAAAGGAAAGTTTGGGAAATTTTCAAAAGGAGCACAATTATAAGAAGCCGGAATGACGCACGTAATTGAAGCAAATGCATGATAGAAAGGTTTAGCTGCCTAGGTGTATTGCATCCCTGATATGTGCTTACCTATCTGTCAAATGCCGTAACACTAACGTGATAGCTTCATTTTGGTGTGTTCAGTTCCAGAAAGGTGGTTGGTTGTGGTTCTAAAATAAGTCTTCCCTACAACACAAAGTCAAAGGACAATGGCAGAGAACCTCAGAACTGAGTGGGTTGGTACCGATGCCTGACAACAGGTTGTTGAACGGAACCACGGGTTGGTAAAAGAGGTAAAAATGTTGAGGCAACACATGTCAAACATGTATCAGGCATGGATGGTTGGGAAGGCACCTATACCGCCACTGCCTAATTTCCCCGATGATGTCCTTACCCGAACTTTGGCATCTCCCGATCACCCTAGTAGTTCCATAATCCTTCCTCCAAGTTTTGAGAGGTTAGGTACACTCCCTGACGTCCGCCTGCTCGCAAGGAATAAAGTACCAAAGTTCAAGGAATGCGAAGATCCGGTCGTCCACCTGAGGGAGTACTGCAAGGAAATGGGGAATCTTGGCAAGAAAGACGATTTGTTACTGGCATACTTCCGCAAAAGTTTGACTGTGGTAGCTTTGGAATGGTATGATCAACAAGATGTCAGTAAGTGGAATACATGGGATGACATGGCTCAAGACTTTGTCTGATACTTCCAGAACAATACAGACATCGTCTTCGACCACTCCTCCATATCTCGGATAGAGGAGAAGCCTAAAGAAGATTTTGGGAAGTTCTGGCTCAGATGGAGTGAGCAGGTTGTTCGGGATAATCTTCCCTTGGAAAGAAAAGATGTTGTTGAACCTTCCCAACGACAAGGTCCAGTGGTCGTCCTGGCTAAACGCCCGCAGTCTCTATATCGACCCCGTGGATATCCTTGTAATTCTCCAAGCCATTATGTGTCTCTACCGGACTCCCGAAGACATACTTCACTTTTCGAGTACCCAGCTCCACAAAATTCCTATCCACCTCCAAGAGCACACAGGAACCCCGCGGGTACAGGTTTCCTTCAGAGCCAAAGCTTCAAGAATGACAGGACATAGAAGCCAAAGACTTTCACTCAATTGGGAGAGTCTTACACCAGTTTGTTCCACCGACTGAGGCAGTTGGGACTGATGAATCCGGTCGAAGCTAAGTCGCCTAACCCTCTTCCGAGAAATCTTGATCACTCGATGAATTGTGAATACTGTTCAGGAGCATCTGGGCACGACACAGAAAAGTGTTGGAAGTTGAAAACGGCCATTCAAGAACTTATCAACACTCGTCGAATTGAAGTTCGGGCCCTAGAGGCGCCAAACATTAATCAGAATCCATTGCCAGCTCACCATGAGACCCACATGATCGAATTGGTACACAAAGGAGGGGAACTTAAGAAGCCCGATCCGCGATAGTAAGACCATGTTCCAAGAAAAAACCAATCAGCAGAAGTTGGTGGCTAAGATGTCGTGCTTGGTAATTGGGAAGACGCTCCTTTTTGGTCAGCCGGAGAGGAGTTTTTGTGGTTTATTTTGTCTTCATATATGTGGTCTATGTTATTTGGAGGGGTGTAATCCGGATATTCTCTTGTAAATCAAACCCTCTTATCCTTTCACTTTTTCTCTAACTTGCATAATCGTAGTGGTTTGTTTAGCGTTGTCCAGGTTTCTTTCATGCTAGGGTTGTACTCCAGTTTGTTTTGCCTATTTTATTGCTTAAACCATTTCACCATTGTCTAATGCAAGTTCCGGTCTTTTGTTACCTCAAGTCTCCTTCTTTGCTTAGTTTTTCCTTACCCTTTTTGTTTTGCTTTTGCTCAAACGCCGATTCTAGTGACATGACATGCACTCACAGTTAGGCCTAATCTTAAAAGTTAATCATAAAGCCACTGGGAGATGATTGGGACATTTAAAGGAAATTAGAACGGTTTGAGATTATTTGGAGCCCGAGTCATGTGAAACTGGGGTAAGTAAAACATAAAGAAACCGTAAAGGCGAGTTGGCCAAATTGACAGTGGTCGTTCATGATAATGAAAATAAGAGTGTTTCCCAACTGTGCATTTAAAAATGACAAATGAAAAGGTGAATGTGCGGATATGGCACAAACAAGAGATAGGGCGAATGTTAATCGTGTTGTTTGTGTTTGGCATGTTTTGAAGATTGGAATTACGAGGGCATTTTATTCTGCTACCCAAACACTTTATCCTTCGTCAACACTTTGAGCTTTATTTGTTTTCTTTCATACCCCTCCTTCGGAATCAGTAGCAAGGGTTAGAAGCACAAACATGGAAGATAAAGATTAAAAAAATGAAAAGGAAAACTAGAACAACGAGAAATTGGGAACTATGTTTGACCTGATTCCTCAAAGAGGATACGTAGGCGCTTCATGGCTCGGTCATAGTGTAACAAAAAAAAATCAAAAAAATCCCCAAGCAAGAAACTGGGGCAAAGGTTGTGTTTGTTGTAAATAAATCTAGTTCCGAAGGTTGTAATTTTGAACCCGAAGTTGTTTTATTTTGAGCCTTTAACCCTTTCTTTCTAGCCCTATCCAAAAATCCCACATTACGATCCAAAGAAAGACCTTTTGACCAGTCTTCAAAAGATGCCAAGTCAGAAAAATGAGAGAGTCTTATCGGATCGTAACACTCTGACTCCCAGCAGAAAAGACTCTGATCCCCAGCAGAAAAGAAATATGAGAGAGTCTCAGCGGTAACACCCAATCCCCAACTGAAAAGTAATACAAATGAGAGAGTCTTATCAGTTAAAACCTTCACAGGCACCATAAGGCGATGAAAGCTGAGAGAAAAACCAAAATTAGAGAGGCTTGATAGTGAAAAACCTTTGGGCACTACAAGTCGAACAAAGATTGAGAATCAGGTGGGAAAGCCCCAGACGAAGATTGTGAAACGCTAATTAACGACAGAGGATAGGCTATATGTGGATGTCATGGCCATTAGAGTTGGTATCCGCATTTGATAGGTTTTTATTTCATAATTTTTCTTTTTAGAGAGTCATCCTTTTCCTTTGTCTTTTATTCCGTTCCTTTTATCTTTCTCCTTTCATAGAAAAATTTCTCAGTAGAGTTTGTTTGGTCAAGACAAGTGAGAAATGACTTCTAAATTTGCCACCAACCTTCCAGATATACAAGACGATATATGATTAGAACATCCAAATGGTATAATTCAGGAAGGAACAAGCGCAAGGCCAGTGTCCAGAAGGATATCCCCAGCAAGAGGAGATTGACAAAAGGATGGACCAATGTCAAGAAGGATATCCCCGCAGAAATCAAAGGTTATAGAACTCAAGGCCAAGGCCAGTGGACAAATCAAGAAAGAACTAGAGCGATGAAATTCCAATTACCGAGCTATGCCACAAAAAGAAGAGGGATATCCCTAGCAGAAAAGGTATTTCAGTGATACAGATGAACGAAGAAATTGGTTCATCAGTAAAACATGCAAGATCCTCAAGCAGAGTCCTTGTCATAGGAATGTGGGTGGTCAGAATACAAGTGGAAAACAACGGTGAAAGGCTTGTGAATAAGGAGTCGTCAAGAAAGTAGGAAATTATCGACCAAGTTTCAAGATGGCCAGACGACACAAAGCAGGGCAAGTCGTGCTAAGACTAGCAAATAACATCATCCCTAGCAAGTTTTGATAGTGTAATGCTGAGCAGGGAAGGAGAAAGGGAAAGACCATCCCCAGCAGGAGTATCACAACCAGCCACCACGTTTTAAACTAACAAATTTTCTTTGATTTGAAGCAGGAAAAAGGAAATGTCATTGATGACAGAGAGGCATGATACAGGGAAGATTATCAAACTGGGGCAGAAAATTTTCTATGCATTTTTTTTGAAAATTTTCTGGAAATCAGTTATCCACTTGGGGAAGAAGCCAAATAACACAAGGGAAGTGGTCTTTGAACCAGTGTTATCCCCAGTAGTGTTGAAAGAAGAAAAATAACAAGTTTTAAAGAAGGAAGTTGTATCCCCAGTGGACAGAATAAAAGGATGAAACTTGTGTTCAGAAAAAGCAGAGTCTCATCCACAGCGGTTTCCAAAAGAATGAAGCACCGGTTTTGAAGGAAAAAAAATTCCCCCAGCAGTATTATCATCAACAGTGTTATCCCCATCAGTGTTGAGAGAAAATAAAAGTTATCCTCAACAGCGTTATCCCCAGCTGATAATATTTTTATCCCCAACAGTCTTGAGAGAAAATAAAAGTTGAAGAAAGTAGTTTTGAAAAAAAAAAGGAAACGAAAAAGGAGATTCCACCAGCAGTATTATCCCCAGCAGGTAAGTAATTGATTCCCCAGCAGTTTCGAGGGAAGACAACAAGAGTTTTGTTTTTTAGGGAAGCGGTTCTGGAAGAAAGATAATTCAAGTAAGAAGGAAATGGTTTACGAGGCAAAGAAGGACAACAATAATAGAATGCAGATAAGGTAAGTTGTTGAAGTCGGGAGCCCGCCCGTAGAACAGAGGCGTTACCTTTTTAAGTTGTTGAAGTCGGGAGCCCGCCCGTATAACGAAGGCGTTACCTTTTTATTTTTGTTGAAGTCAGGTACCCACTTGAGGAAGAAGGAAGATAACACGAGTTGTAAGGGAGGGAGGAAATCATCCCGAGCAAGAATGTCACAACCGACTATCATTTTCAAAACTGACAAAACTTTTCTTTGTATGTATCAGGAACAAAGCAGTGCAAATTTTCTCCTAAGATAAAAAAATCTTAGTCCGATGAATTTTCCTCCTAAGATAAAAAAAATCTTAGTCCGATGGATGTTTTTCTCCTAAGATAAAATCTTATTCCGATGAATTCCCTCCTAAGATAAAAAAATCTTTGTCCGATGCATGTTTTTCTCCTAAGATAAAAAATCTTAGTCCGATGAATTCCCTCCTAAGATAAAAAATCTTTGACCAATGAATTTCCTCCTAAGATAAAAAATCTTAGTCCGATGGATTTATTTCTCCTAAGATAAAAAATCTTAGTCTGATAAATTCTCTCCTAAGATTAAAAATCTTAGTTCGATGAATTTCCTCCTAAGATAAAAATCATAGTCTGATGGACGTTTTCCTCCTAAGATAAAAAATCTTAGTCCGATGGATATTTTTCTCCTAAGATCAAAATCTTAGTCCGATGAATGAATTTCATCCTAAGATAAAAAAAATATCTTAGTCTGATGGATGTTTTTCTCCTAAGATTAAAAATCTTAGTCTGACGAATTTATCTATACTAAGATGAAAAATCTTAGTCCGATGAATTTTTCTCAAGATAAAAATCTTAGTCCGATGAATTTTCTCCTAAGATAATAAGAAATCAGTTGGAAAGACTTAGAAAAGATAACAACAAAGAAGTGAAGGCAACAGTCGGAAAGACCCAGATAAGATAACAAAAGGGGAAGGCAAGAATTGAAAATTAAAAGCAATAATTGGATAGTTACAGATAAGACAATAAGAAGTGAAAGACAACAATTAAAGGTTTCAGATAAAACAACGAGAAAAAGGAAGCAACAATTGGAAGGTTTCAAGTAAGACAACAAAATAGACCTAGTCTGATGAATTATCTCCTAGAGTCAGAATCTCAATCCGATGAATCTTTGTCCTGAGATCACACAAAAATGGACCTAGTCTAATGAATTATCTCCTAGAGTCAAATCTCAGTCCGATGAATCTTTCTCCTGAGATCACACAAAAATGGACCTAGTCTGATGAATTATCTCCTAGAGTCAGAATCTCAGCCCGATGAATCTTTCTCCTGAGATCACACAAAAATGGACCTAGTCTGATGAATTATCTTCTAGAGTCAGAATCTCACTCTAATGAATCTTTCTCCCGAGATCACAAAAAATGGACCTAGTCTGATGAATTAAATTCTAGAGTCAAAATCTTAGTCCGATGAACCATTTCTCCTAAGATAATAATAATGGCATTTTATTTTCCAAGAAAATGAAATCGGGAGCCCGCCTGTATAACAGAGGAATACATTTCAATCTTTACATTTCAGTCTTTACATTTTAGTCTTTACATTTCCCGTTTGAAGTCGGGAGTCCACCCGTATAACAGAGGAATACATTTCAGTCTTTACATTTTAAGTCTTGAAGTCGGGAGCCCGCCCGTATAACAGAGGAATACATTTCAGTCTTTACATTTCAAGTCTTGAAGTCAGTAACCCGCCAGGAGAGCGGAAGGTTACAACAAAAATCCCCAGCATAAGTTCAAGTTCGGCAATCAAAAGAGGTCGACGAGTCAGGTCAGAAATGAAGAAACATCGTGAGGAAATACAAGGTGACAAGACAACAAAGGTCGCGGAGCAAGTTTGATAATAAGTTGTTGTAATTAATAAACCATAGCTTAGCTTAGCTTCTTTATTTTTCTTTTAGCATGGTGTAATAAGGGGTCAGCAGTAGCAGCAGCAGCAACATCAGTAACAGTAAAGCCACAGTTTCATGGTAGCCCGAACTACCAAAACTTTCCGAACTACATTGACCTGATTTCTTTTTAGCCAAGGATATGTAGGAAACCTTTGAAGTAGAGGTTCGGTCAAGTCTTTCGAAAAATGCTTCACATGGAGTACTCAAACGGGCAAAAAATTGCTCGTATCCGCTCACTTTATCTTTGCACGAAAACTCTCCGCCTTTCCGGGCAAAGAGGTGCAGTTGTGAGCACGTGATTTTTGCCATATGCTGTGAGCACGTGATTTTTGCCCTTTGATGTGAGCACGTGATTTTTGCCCTATATGAGAATTACTCCCAAAAAATTCAAAATAAAATAATTTTGTGTTGTTTGCAATTTTTGTGGATTTTGTGTTTATTGTTTGCGTTTGCATGTGCATGTCTATTTGTTTAAATAAATAAAAATACAAAAATATGTCGCATTTGAATTTTTAGATTTAATTTTACAATTAGGGTTAATTAAGTAAGTTATTTTACAAAAATAAAAAATAACAAAAATAATGTACTACACATTTTAATATTTAATGTCAAATGTGACTTTCTTTATTTTTATGTGATAACTATGTTTTTAGAATTTTAAATTGATTTTGGTATCACAATTGAAATTAGGATTTTTAGGTTTTAAATTTTGAAACAAATGAGAGAATAGAAAGAAAATCTGGATGGGCCATCCTTTAAATTTAACCAAACAGGCCCAATTCTCACACATTTCATATACCCGTCCAAAATAGCCCAATACTCGGTCCGTTTCAGACTCGTCCAAACGATGTCGTTCTGTCACGCCCAATTTGGGCCGTTAGTCTCAATTCAATCGACGGTTCAGCCCAACCCCATCAATACAGAAACGATGCCATTTCAGGAGCACTAATCCAGGACGTTCACTTCAATTGATCGAACGGTCAAGACTATCCCTCATAACCCGTTACCCAGCCCCGACCCATTCCATTAGAGACCGATTTCGTGTCAAAGAGTGTCTAAATGACACTGTTTTATTTAGTGGGCTAATCCAAGCCGCTGATCTCATCTGATCCAACGGCTTGGATTCAATATCCTATCTCGTATATATTCTTTAAACCATACCCAGCCCCCCTCCAAAGCACCCTGTCCTCTTCATCTTCGACCCTTTAGAGATGACCCCAGTAACTCCGCCATAAAAACACCGCCCTCCGCCCACCGAAAATCGCCTCACGGCGGTTCCGGTGGCCCAAACGCACTCATTTTTACAACATCCAACCCCCATGACCTCCCCGTCCCAATCCCCATAACAGTTTCCATCGAATCCCTGTAGAGCTCTTCAAATATTCGATCAAAGAATCAGTCAAAACCCCTAGTCCATCCAATGTCCACCAAACTTACAACCATTGACCCCTAGACCTCCCTCACCACTAGGACACCTTTGGTTTTCGTCGAATCAACCCAGGATTCATCGAATATCAATTTTGACGACATGAACCCTAGCGCCGCCCCAAAATTCTTTGGTGGCGGCGCCACCTCCAAACAGGCCCAAACTTATACCTTTTGACCTTCTGACCACCCTCATCTCTAAACCATCACCATCTTCCTTCGAATATCACTACTACTCTTAAAATGGCAAATCACAGAAAACTTGAGCTCTAGGCTTAAAATCCAACAAGCTGCAAGGATCTATGGACTAAATTGGACTTTAGTCGTATGTTTTCTTTATTGGAAACACGCGATTAAGATCCACTTCAGTACAAAGTAACGGACGAGGAATTTTCAGCTTTGGTCCGCTTGATTTCAGGGTATTACTCAATTCTTCTTTCTTTTGTTATTTTTTTTTGTAGTTTTCGTTTAAATTTTTAAGTATCATTCTCCTCCTGTTTCAATTTTTGTTTTTGTCCCCATGTTTGAACTGATTAGTTCTCCACTATGTGTGAATTGCTTAGTTAGTAGTTATTGAATCAAATGGTTTGATCGGTCAATTGTTGTGTATTGTTTGTTTGTTTGTTATCATGAATTCGTCGATCTCTTTAAGTTTTTCTGGTTGTTTCTTCCACTTGGTCTCTAAAAATGTTAGTATGTGTGTTTAGTCTCTCTGATCTTAGCCTGTTCTCTATCAAACCAATCAGTGTTCGTAGATCGTCTGAGTTAAATCCATAATAATTTCATGAGTTGGTTTCCCATTACTTTTAATCTCATTACGTTTAATCTGCTTTGCCTGATGTTGATTTAGAAATGTAATTCGTTTCAAGTGTGGTCAGTCAACTTATCTATATCAGAAATTTGATCTTGTTAGTTCAATAGGGTTTTGCCCTATTTTATTTGTCCTATTTTTGATGATATTCGATTTGATTTGAGTTTCTAGCTAGAATTGTTGACTGACAGTAGGGAATTGGTTATAGCTGCAGATTGAAAGTGGATTGGGGTAGGACAGTAACCTCAGTAGATTCAGGGGCAATTTGGACTTGAAATTTGAAATGATTGAGTGCCCTGACCACTAAGCTAGTGTACCATTAAAATAAGACATTTGTGGGGAACAAAATATAATGGGGAGGTAAAGGGATTGATTAAACAAGTAACTCACCCATAACTTTGAATTAAATAATGAGAAAAGACAAGGGTAGTGGGGAACAAGTGAATTAAAAAGCGAACAAAACATGTAGTAGTGGTTGAGGAATATCATGGGCAGAAGGACTTTCTTAATTAGTTGAATGCTCCTAAGAGATGGAAAGGGAATAAAGTTTGGCTATAAATGAGAGGAGATTTAGACAGTTTAAGGAGGCTTTTTGGAAACCATCTTTGAGAGGTGGGGCTTTTTGAAATCATTTTTGAGAGGTAGAACTTGAAAGAGTATCAGAAATTTTAGAAAAAAAAGCAATGAGTTCTTTTAGGTTCTGCTTCTATTCTTCTTTCAGACCTAAGAGAGTCTTAAAAGAAAGGGGTACTGTTCCATTGGTTCTTTTGAGATAAAAGTTGAAGTACTAGGCACTGATTCCTACCCCTTGTGTTACTGTTGGTTTGCAAGCTGAGTCCGGGCTGCTGGTAGAGTGTTATTTTGGTTTCGTTTGATATTTGGTTGCATTTGGTTTATATTGGACTCAGTTAATTGGTGTTACATCTCTGTGGCATCTATTTTGGGGTGTTTGTGTTGCTGTTTGGTATTGCTGGGAATTCTAACTGGTTTTTTGAGTTGCTGCTGGCTGTCTGTTGCTGTTGTTGATTTGATGTGTTACTGCTGCTGACTGTTCTTCCTTCTTCTGTTCTGTTTTCCAATCCAGGTACATATTTTTGAACTTCAATATCATGTAAAGTTGGCATAAATGAAAAATGAAAAATGGAAGCCCAGCTTCATGGAAGTTTCATGTCAAGACCCAAACCCCGATCGCGATGGCGCCAACACATTGCTATGCAAGCCCGACCGTTACTCGTTAACCAATCCAATTATTAACTCAAAATTTCTAATTTAGGTAAAATATCCTGATTTCATAATAATGATAAGAGTGCGGAAATCAAAACAACTGAAACAACAAGCCAACAAGATCTGGTGTCACAAGTCTGAGCCTCTAAACATCTGAATAATATCCTATACAACCAAGTCTAAAG
>MU685734.1:0-53826 GCA_026770625.1 Nicotiana glauca
CCCCTCCTACCCCCTACCCAGCCCACCCGACCCCTTATGAACCGGTCCGGTCCGGTCCCGGTTTGTACCGGTCTGGGCCGGTTCGGTAGCAGGTAGGCCCGACCCGTTAGACAGCTCTATCTCCAACCTTTACCTCATTTTTTATTCTCAAAATGGGGATTTTTCTATTTTGGGGACAACTTACTCCAACCATTCCCCCATTTTTTTTTTCAAACTTTTTTATATTCTTCTCTCTCTTCTATATTATATTATTATCTTTCATTTCAATTTTATTTTTTAATTTCAATTAAACAAATTCCATCTATTTTTATTAATTTATAATTTTCATAATTAAAATAATTTCATAAAATTTTAAGCAATATCATTTGTAAACAATTATTATAGATTAACTAATAATTCAAATAAAATATTAATATGCACGGAAATTAATTTTACGAAAATATGCATGAAAATTAATTTATCAAAATTATACACCAAAGTTAAGATATAATATTAATATAATAAAAATATTACATAAACATAATTAAGTGTATAAAAAGAGATAAAATGAAAGTTTAAATAATAAAATAATAATAAAAAAGTGACGAATAGTGTACCCCATATTTGAGGGAACACTAGTTATCCCCCATTTTGGGGGCAAAAATGGGGGAGGGTTGGAGTAAAATTTTCCCCAAAATTGTCCCCATTACGGGGGATGGGGGCAAGGTTGGAGATGCCATAAGGAGGCTATTAAGGGGTTATTTAGTTGGAAAATAAGTTATCATAAAATTAATTATCTTACAATTAAGGCGGGGATATTTATCCTATCTTTTTATATGGATAAAAATAATATTATAATTTCGGGATAACTAATCACGAGATTAGTTATACTGTAATTTTATTCCGATCAAACGTGGAAAGACTCATCTTAAATTGAATTCTTGAATTCATTATCTCTTATCCCTCGTACCAAACAAGCCCAAAAGGAACACAAAAGCTCATCAAAAGAGGTTTTAATGTAAAAATAACACGATATAACTAATTTTCGGTCTGGTCATTCAAAAATAGCCAGCGTTTACGAAGTCAATAAAAAATAGCCACTATTTTGCTGCAACAGAGACCAATCTAGCATAATATACTGGATTTCGGTGCACCTGTGCATGAACTCCAGCATATTTATGCTGAACCGATATACTTTGCTAACTCTAGTATAATATACTGGAGACTGGCGCACCCGTGCTCCAAACTCCAGTATATTATACTGGACAATTATACTTGCTGGAACTCCAATATATTATGCTGGAACTCCATCATATTATGCTGGAGTTCCAGCATACTTATCTTGGAACTCCAGTATAAAATGCTGGAGTTCAAGCATATTTATGCTGGAATTCCAGTATAATATACAGACGTATTTTTCGAGTTTTAAATAGTATTTTCGTTCAAATTTATTTTTACAAACGACCAAATATAAATCTGGCTATTTTTGAATTTCTTCCGTTTTTAATGGCTTTAAAGCCATATTTGCTTTCAACAGGAACCAAGCTTATCGACTACAAGTTCCCAAGAGATTCAAATACTACAAACGTTCCATTTTCCCCTTTAATTCCTTTAATTCTGTGTCCCATAAATATAAATTTGGTTCCTTCTTTGGTTCTTCCTCCTGTAGTACCCACAACTCAGCGTATACTAATGTGATGTTATAAAAAAGAATGGTTAAATACTATACAAATCCTCTTTAATATATTTGTTTCAGTTCAACGTAGTGGACTGTAGTGACAAGGGGCAGAGGTATCAATGGATACTTAAAAATCGACTAAACCGATTGAATCATACCGTATCGAACCGATTTTTAGGTTTATTTTAATAAAACCGTATGTTTTTATATAAATTTATAACCGTACAGATAATTAAGGTAGATTTATTATTTTATGAAAATAAACAAAATTTTTTTGAACCGTACCGAATAAATTTACATGTGAAAATATATTTATATATTATGTTTAAAAATAAAAAAACATTAAATTTTTCTTGGGCTTTGGAATTATGAAAAAAATTACAAGCCAACAAGTAATAAACGCAAAATCATAGTTCTCAAACCTATTATGCTACTTCCATCGAAAACAAATTATTTCCAGCATATTCACTAGCAAGACACAAGGCATTATAGTGATTATGAGTATCAAACTACAATGTATTGATTATATTTCCTTTCGTATGATTTAAATTTATCTTTGAATATTTAATCTCCGATAGACATTATTCTTGAGTCCCAGTCCCAGTTTGGTTAATATCTTTTCACTCATGTGATTTATATTTTCTTTATATTAACTTGTTTAGTTTCTTTTACGCTATTGCAGAGTAGTTGATGAATCTATACTCTAGCCATCTTTCATATTTTCTTAATTCATCACCTTTTAAAATGTAAAAATGTCTAGAGAGTTTTGCCAAGTCCTATAAAAGACTAGTGACTTTTACATGAAAAATATCGAAAATTAATCGAACTGTACCTATACCGAAGAGAAACCGATATAATTGGGATATTTTTGAGTCTAATTTTGATTATACATAATGAATAACCAAAAAATTTGTATAATACAAAATTTACAAAATAACCGGCCGAACCTAACCATTGACAGCTCTAGTAAGGGGTAATAGGACTTTCCTAAAATTTAAGTGCGCAGTAGGGGAAACGGGACAAGTTGGAGGGGGTATATTTGTATTATTCATCCAAAATACTTAAAGTTGTACTCCATTGTAATTAAAGATTTGGAAAAATCGAATCAATAAGATTTATGCTAAAAACTTGTTAGAAAGTACATAAATCGTGTGGACCACAATAATACATCTGGCATAGTTTGCACAATTCACTTATAAATAGGGCTTCCTTTTCATAAAAATATTATACATCGCCTCTTGCTATATCTTTGTTGTTGGGAATGAAAGCTTTATCAGATCATTAATTGCTATTTGCAGCTCTTGATATTGAGCTTTGAGCAACTTTTTCATCTTCAATTTCCTATTCAACTTCCTTGGTTATAAAGTCCATAAATTTACAAAAATCTACCAAATCTTTTATGTCTATATGCACTTTATCATTCTCCAAACGTGCCATTATGATCGCCTCCATCTATTGGAGTTTGTTCTCCAGATCCAATTTTTTCACTTCTTTTTTGTTATTAGCAATACTGGCTGCAATGAGTTTTTGGATTTCATCATTGTCCATTATTTTGTTGCTGTAGATTTAGCACTGGATAATGTTGTACAATTTCATACCTCAAATAGCACCATTATAGGTAAAAAAAAAAGAAGGTATGCAACTATGGCAAGACCTTTTTTAACCTATTTGGGGTGTGAAATTGTACAACATTATTCAGTGCTAAATCTACAGCAACAAAGCAATGGAGAATGATGAAATGAAAAAATTCATTGTAGCCAGTATTGCTAAGAACAAAGAAGAAGTGAAAAAGCCGGATCCAGAGAACAAACGCCAAGAGATGAAGGCGATCATAATGACATGTTTGGAGAATGATAAAGTACGTATCGACAAAAAAGATTGGTAGATTTTCATAATTTCTTGAATTCGGTAACCAAGGAAGTTCAAGAGGAAATAGAAGCTGAAAAAGCCGTTCAAGTTTTAACACCAAAAGCATCGGAATAACAATTAGTGATTTGATAAACATTCATTCCTTTAAGTTGAAATATCTATTTAATATCTTGTGATGTCTTAAGGATAAATAATATATTTTCTTTATTTCAAGTGCAAATGTCCTATTTCTTTTTTAGTATCATTCATTTTTGTCTGTTAATTCCTTTATGTTAACTATTACTACATGCTAAAGTGTATGTCTGTTTACCGTGAAAATGATTATAACAATTAAATTTGATTTTGGGACTCTAAAAATACGTGAACTATTTTTGTGCTAGTTGTTAAACAATTGATGCTGTGTGTATGAGACTTAGAAATGAAATAAGAGTTAAGGATAAGGTCATAATCAAACCGATGGGTTAAAAATCGGGGCCTCGAGCTTGTCGATTCGGGGGCCTCGAGGTCGGTTCCAGAGCTCGGCTGTGAGCTATCGAGGGTGACCGGAGTATGACTAACAGTTATAATAAAATTAACAAAGGCTCTTTATGGCCAATGATAAGCAATAAACGATGAGCAATAATGAAGATGATAAATGGAAGCAATAATATCAAGAGAAAGTGTTAGAGAGCAGAGAGAATGTTCTTGTATATTTCGCGTGGAGCAACTGAAGCAACATAACCTTACAAAATGACAAGGATCCCCTTTATATAGGAGGGGAATTCCAACATAGTACAAAATACATTAATGACAAAGAAGCGGAGATGGGACAACTGGATGACACCCTGATTCAAGGTTAGGGTAGTCCACTAGGCTCTATCAATCTTAGCTGTATACCTTGGGAAGTACCCACTTTCATCGTAGCCGCGATCAACATTGTCCCTAGGTCGGGCGTCGACGAACCTCGAGGGAGGAAACTCGACCATATCCTTGTAGCCTCGAGGCTTCGAGACGATCTTCTGAGGTGCCTCGATGATGAAGAATTAGACCCCCCGATTTCACCGTATACAGATAGTCTCCGCATTTCTTAGAGTGAAAGTGATAAGAAACGACCTTGAATTTTTTCCCCCTCCTATACTTTTGTAACAACGACAGTCATAAAGTGCCAAAATACGATGCACACACAGCCTCTGAAGGTCTTCGCATTGATTATGGCAGTTAGCTGTCTCTTGGCCTCCTTCGACGCGCATGCAGGGCTTCTATAAATACTCTCCTTCTCGTTTTCTACCACTCATTGTATTTCCAAACCCTAGAAAAGGTTCGTTCGGCCTTTACTTTCGTTCTTTCTTAGGAGCGCAACTCTCCTTTTTCTTTCAAAAATTTCTAGGAATGGCAAAAACTTCTGCCTCTGCTTCTCAGGAGAATGTGGCCTCATCCTCTTCGCTTTTATCTCACGGTGAAGCGGCAATACCTCCTCGTGTTGAGAAATGCATCCCAGGATTTTTTGCGATGGCTTCTGATTTCAAGGTCGATAGGCCTTCTTCGAAGTCGGGGCGTCGTGAGCCCGTGACTCAGTATATTAGCTTGATAATAGATGTCGGAAGAGTGATAACTGATTGTTGCTGGGGTTACGCTGTGGTTGTGGAGATCCCTGCTTGGGAGGAAGATATTATGACATACAAAGCCGATTTCTCAGTATGTATACTTATCCGTTTACCCTAGGGCCAGTGGGGCCATCTTTGCCCCCGATTGATCCCGTGGTTCTCGACTTCTGCCAATGGTATCAAGTGACCCTTAGCCAAATTCATCCTTCTTTCTAGCGTGTTGTCTATATGATCATGTACTACGTGAACATGATCGAGGAGATGCCCTTCACCCTCGATCATCTGATTAGGGTGTACAACCCCTGTCTCTTCCGCGAGGGTATAATTAAGCTCTGCTGCCAAGCCCCGATGGCCCTCTTCGCATGTACCGAGGAGCTCGAGAATAGGGGATAGATGAGCCGATTTGTCCGAGTAAGGACTTCTGACCTGATCCTGGCAGAAAGGATGCCGTTCCCTGAGAGGTGGAATATAGAATGTAAGTAGACACGTTATCTAACATTCCCTCGCTTTTCTTTGACTACGTTCTTCCAGGCACTTAATGTTTCTTGCTAATGCAGCCGCAACAATTTATCCTGGCACAATTTTGGACCTCCCAAGTTATGTCGGCCATCTGGATTTGATTTGCCCGTATGCTGAGCTAGTGTGGCATGATCTATCCCAAGCTCGGTGGGAAGATAAGGATCACGGTGAGTCCCTACCCCTGCTGTAGTCGCATTTTTTGATCAAATATCGCTATTAGCAGCGTTCTTGTTCCCTGTGCCTACCTCTTGCATTTGTGTAGGTTTAGGGGAATTCCCTTTGATGAAGGGAGCGTTGCCTGGCGGGGAGGGAGCTTTGGTACCCGATGAAAGGAAGAAAAGACAAAGGGATTCATTGGACGGAACTTCGAAATCGAAGAAGATTAAGGCGAAAGAAACTAAGGCCGACCAGGCAGCCCTAACTCCGAAAATGGCGGGAAACCTTCGAGTTGACGGTGAGGGGGAAAATAGCTTCTCGATAATGCCCGAGATGTGGCATCCCTAGTCGGAGTCTGATGTCGTTGCTGTCCATCTTCGTAGTGGAGAAACAACTGAGGGAGTATCGAGTGCTGCCCCCGAGCTGGCCGATGGCCAGGGTTCCCCTGGAATGGGGTGCCTTCAGTATGTGGTTCGGAGGTACCTAGTTTTGGGGTCCTGAATAGATAAGGGATGGTTTCGATCGACCCTACAAGTTCCGTGGTCGTGATTGATTCCCTTCAGGGAACGACCCTACCTCCTAAGGGAGTGCAAGATGCCCCGCATGAAGAACTTTCGAATGTGGGTATACCTATCAAAGGTGGAGATGCGCTCGAGAGGCTTCCAACCGTTCCCGAGGGAATCCCTGAGATCGATGCTTCACTTGTCTTTGGTGAGATGAGCAGGCTTTCTGAGTAGGTAATTTGTGTGAATACTGTCTATCACTCTGGCCTCGATTGTTCTAACCTTTGTCTTTCTAACTTGTATTTTTTGTGGCTTCAGGCCAAGGCGCTTTATAGTTAGACTTTCACCCGGTGTCAGGATAAGGTGGCCCGCCATGAGCGCGAGAGTGTTCACCTTACTAAACAGGTTACCTAGTCCCCGTTTGCCATTATCTGAATGTTTTGCCAAATCCCAGTATTTTAGCATCATGGATCTGATTCGTGCAGTTTGAGAAGGAAGGTGCCCTGCTGAGGGAGGAGCTCCGGGCTAGAGACTCCGAAGTATTTTAACTCAATGACATGCGAGGGAGATAACTTTCGAG
The DNA here is from genome assembly GCA_026770625.1 of Nicotiana glauca. Taxonomy (NCBI): domain Eukaryota; kingdom Viridiplantae; phylum Streptophyta; class Magnoliopsida; order Solanales; family Solanaceae; genus Nicotiana; species Nicotiana glauca. Next base: position 6,868 of record MU685734.1, read on the forward strand.
AGAAGGTGACCTTGGTTGGGCGTCAACTTAGTGACGCGAGGGATGATAGCGACAAGTTCAGAGGTCTCCATTCTGAGCTAGTAGCTGTATTATTTGGGATCAAAACTGAGGCCGAGGTGCTTATATCTTTTCATAGAGAGAATTCCATTGCGACAAGCGCCCAAGCCAGGAGGGCGCTTGAGGAGTACGATTCAAAATTGATTCGAGACCTTGAGCATGCTCGATTGGGATCTCGGAGGCAATCTTTTGGGGACATACATGCGGGAGATATCATTCTGTCTGCCGAGCTCAAGATGGTTAAGACCCTAGAGAGGAAAGATGATGCCTTGCTTGCTTTTGGAGGTGTGCCAGGCAGTGGCTCAGGAGGTGATAAAAATAAAGGTGGAGCTCCCCCCCCCGAAGAGGCCGTCGAAAAGGGGCCGCTGAAGGACCCGTAGTTATTGGGGTGCAACCTTTGGTGGAGCCATCAAAGACGTATTCTCGATGACAGATTAAGATTCTGTTTGCTTCTCTCTTTGTAAGGGTTTTTTCAATACTTGCAGACATCCCCCTTGTGGGCCATAAGAAGGCTTTTTGTTTCTTACCCCTACTTTTCCTTTTAGTTTTTAGAAATACTATGTGATGTGGATTTGACCGCAGGGCTCTAATCTTGGCACCAAAAAACCAAGAAACTTCTTGTTCGTACAAAATAGAAAACAAGTTCTCGGCGCTCTAATCTTTGGTGAAATCCCTAAAGATTCAACTTCTGGACTACTTACGGTTCATATGCATTAAAATTATCATTTCTACTTTCTCTAATTGCTTTTCCCCAAGTTCGTGGTTTTAACTAGGGTTTAAATGAAAATCGCTTTTAGTTTTGGATTTTTTTTAAAAATTACTTAGTTCTTTCATTATTTTTCTGACTTTATTGACCTTTGAATAAAGTCCCATCGTCGCCGCCATGTCGAAAAATCCGCAACCGTTTCCGCACGGTGTTGGTTCCGCCGGCTGGAAGCTTGTACCATCGTTAAACTTGTTTCCTTCAGAACCCATAATTTAGAAAATTTTCTCTTTTTGGTCACAAACTGAAGCGTCAAAGAAAGAGATTTGATTAGTAGAAAAGAGTTGATTATATGAAACACAATTTTTGAGTGGAAATTTTCAAATTCAAGGTCATCATCATCCTCATTACGGATTCTTGCTTCTCTTTGACTATTGAATATAGCCTAGAGATCGTATACTCTCTTTGGGTCTCTTGTCTTCTACATTTTTGATAGGTTTTCTATTTTTGTTGAAACATCATCGATTTGAAGTGAAAAATCATTGTTTTTGATTTGCAAAGTTCAGAGGAGAAAAAAGTTATTAAGATTTAATTTTTGGCCGGAAATCAACTCTTTTGAATCTTATTAAAACAAGCAGTCCGGACATCCTCGACTGTGATCCAGGTTCCATCGTTCTTGAATTAATTTTCTGCCACTGGTAACGGTGACAGTCCGGCCTGCCTGTATTTTTCTTGGATACGTGGGTGTTTGTGTGTTTTACAGGTATCACATTTGTGGCTGTTTGATGGCGGTAGGGAGGTGCACACGCACAAGCAGTAGAGCAGCAGCTATACGCCAGGTTCCGCAACATCTAGAGTATACCAAGTCGAAAGATCCATGTTCTATTCATAGGAATTGATCATATCAACAGTATTCAGCGGATTTGGAAGCGTGTCCCGACTGTGATCCAGGTTCCATCTTTCTTGAATTGTATATGCACACATCTATTAACTGTTGCCTTGCCGCAGGTTTTGATTGGATTGATTGCTTTTTCTGTCTTTTCTACTAGTGTTTTAAGCTTAAGGTTTTATCTGTTCATTTTAAACCTGTGTGTGCATAGGGGTAGTTTTGTGGGCATGGTAGATCCATTGTTCCAGTGCCTGCTCGCGTGTCTATTATCGTAGTCGTCCGTTTGAGTTTTTTTAGCCCTCGGGTTCGTAACATGTAGTCCGTCGTCCCTATTATTGGTTCTTAGTGGTAGTGTGTACCTAATACCTTTTGTTTATAATGGAGTTAATGGACGATGTGAGAGTAAGGTCATGTCCTCGGGTGGGGCTAGGGGTGGGGTCCAGGGGTGGGAAGGGGGTAAAAAAGCCTCTAGGTTGAGAATTGGGTCTTGGAACATTGGGACGTTGACAGGGAAGTCTATAGAGTTAGGTAAGATTCTTCAGAAGAGGAAGATTAACATAGCTGTGTTCAGGATACTAGATGGAAGGGTACTAGCGCACACTGGGGGTAAGAATGGGGTAGGTATTTTAGTAGACACGGACCTCAGGGAGCTCGTGGTTGAGGTAAGGAGGGTAAATGATAGGTTGATGAGTATTAAGCTGGTAGTTGGTGGGTTTACTGTAAATGAGATTAGTGCCGCTCCTCAGGTAGGTTTGGACCAGGAGATCAAGAAGCAATTCTGGAAGGATTTGGACGAGATGGTGCATAGTATCCCGCACACAAAGAAGTTGTTCATTGACGGAGATTTCAATGGTCATATTGGGGCTAGTGCTAGGGGTTATGATGATGTGCATGGAGGGTACAGTTTTGGGGTTAGGAATGAGGGAGGTAATTCACTATTGGATTTTGCTAGAGCTTTTGATTTGGTTATAGCTAACTCGAGTTTTCCGAAGAGGGAAGAGCACCTGGTCACTTTCCGGAATTCAATGGGCAAGACTCAAATTGATTATCTTCTTTGCAGGAAGTGTGGTAAAGGTCTGTGCATTGACTACAAGGTCATCCCAAGTGAGCACCTCACGACTCTACATAGGCTTCTAGTTATGGACCTGGAGATCAAGAAGAGTAGGAGAAAGAGGGCAGCATCCAGGCAACCTAAGATTAAATGGGGTAACCTGACCAAGGACAAAGCTCAGGATTTAGGGGAGAAGTTGCTGGCTATGAGGGCCTGGATGAGTAGGGGGACGCGTCTAGTATATGGTGCACCACTGCGGATTGCATTAGGGTAGCTGCTAGAGAGGTTTTAGGGGTCACGAAGGGCTCTCCTGGGTTTCATAAAGGGAACTGGTGGTGGAATGGAGAGGTTCAAGGTAAAGTGGAAGCTAAGAAAGCTGCTTATTTGAAGCTAGTGGAGAGTACAAATGAGGAGGAAAAAAGGACTTATCAGGAATGTTACAGAAAGGAAAAGAAAGAGGGGAAGTTAGCAGTTACGATGGCTAAGAACACAGCGTTTGCTCGTTTGTACGAGGAGCTCGAGGGCAAAGGCGGGGATAAGAGGTTGTACCGGTTGGCCAATGCGAGGGAGAGAAAAGCCCGCGACTTAGACCAAGTCAAGTGCATCAAGGACGTGAATGGAAAAATGTTGTTGGATGAGGCACTTATTAGGAGAAGATGGCAGACATACTTCCATAAACTATTGAATAAGGAGGGGGATAGGCACATTGTTCTGGGTGAGTTGGAGCACTCCAATAGTCGGCGGGATTTTGGGTACTGTAGGAGTATTACGGTAGATGAGGTGGAATGGGTAATGCGTAAGATGTGCAGGGGCAGAGCGACGGGGCTAGACAAAATCCCAGTGGAATTCTGGAAGAGCGCGGGGCAGGCAGGTTTGGAGTGGCTCACTGTGCTGTTTAATGTTATTTTTAAGACAAAGAAGATGCGCGAAGAATGGAAGTGGAGTACGATGGTTCCGCTTTACAATAACAAGGATGATATCCAAAATTGCAATAATTATAGGGGTATCAAGCTGTTGAGTTACACTATGAAGGTTTGGGAGAGGGTGGTGGAGGCCAGGGTGAGGAGGTGCATGTCTATTTCTGAGAATCAATTTGAATTCATGCCGGGGCGTTCGACTACGAAAGCGATTCATCTGGTAAGGAGAATAGTGGAGCAGTATAGGGATATGAATAAGGATTTGCAGATGGTGTTTATTGACCTTGAGAAAGCATACGATAAAGTTCCGAAGGAGGTCCTATGGAGGTGTTTGGAGGTTAGCGGTGTTCCGGTAGCGTACATTAGTATGATTAAGGATATGTATGATAATGCTAAGACTCGGGTGAGGACTGGGGGTGGTGACTCGGAGCATTTCCCTGTGGTGATGGGGTTGAACCAGGGATCGGCTCTTAGCCCATTTTTATTTTCCTTGGCGATGCATGAGTTGTCGCGTCACATCCAAGGGGAGGTGCCTTGGTGTATGCTATTTGCCGATGATATAGTGTTGATTGATGAGACGTGTAGCGGAGTTAACGCGAGGTTGGAGTTTTGGAGATAGACCTTGGAGTCTAAAGGTTTCAAACTGAGTAGAACCAAGATGGAATACTTGGAGTGCAAGTTCAGTGACGGGACCCATGATGCAGACGTAGAGGTTAAGTTTGATGCTCAAGTTATCCCCAAGAGAGCGAGTTTTAAGTATCTCGGGTCTATTATCCAGGGTAGCGGGGAGATTGACGAAGATGTCGCGCATCGCATTAGAGCGGGATGGATGAAGTGGAGGCTCGCTTTTGGTGTTTTGTGTGATAGGAATGTGTCGCTAAGACTTAAGGGTAAGTTTTATAGAGCGGTGGTTCGACCGGCTATGCTGTATGGGGCTGAGTGTTGGCCAGTCAAGAACTCCCACGTGCAGAAGATGAGAGTAGCAAAAATAAGGATGTTGAGATGGATGTGTGGGTGTACCAGCAGAGATAGGATTAGGAATGAAGATATCCAAGATAGAGTGGGAGTAGCCTCCGTGGAGGACAATATGCGGGAGTCGAGGCTGAGATGGTTCGGACATGTTAAGAGAAGAAGCATTGATGCCCCAGTTAGGAGGTGTGAGAGGTTGGCCATGGAGAGTTTGAGAAGAGGTCGAGGTAGGCCTAAGAAGTATTGGGGAGAGGTGATTAGGCAGGACATAGCGCTGCTTCAGCTCACTGAGGACATGACCCTTAATAGAAGAGTGTGGAGGTCGAGGATTAAGGTAGAAGGTTAGTTGGTAGTTTATAGTTGTTCGCCGATAGTCTTAGTAGGATGCATGCCCCTTCATATTCTTAGATTTTTATTATGTTATGTGGTTTTGTTCGCCGCAGGTATTGTATTCCCTGTTGCTATTATTTGGTGCCATTTTTTTTCTTTTCTTTTCTCTTTTCTCTTTTATCTTCCATCTTTCTTCCTCCCTTGCTTTCCTCTTCTTCTTCTTTCCCTTCCTAAGTCGAGGGTCTATTGGAAACAACCTCTCTACCTGAATTAGGTAGGGGTAAGGTCTGCGTATAGACTACCCTCCCCAGACCCTACTTGTTAGGATCAAACTGGGTTTGTTGTTGTTGTCGTTAAATACTATTTGATGTATTTTGACTTTCGAACCAAGGACCCAGGTCTTGGGGTTAGGCCCTCGAACCTGGCTTTTTTATGCATCCGACCGGCACGACCTTTGATCTTAGCGCTGGTGATAGTGACTCGCACGTATTGGGTCGATACGCCATTTTATGCGGGCTGGAAACAATTGCTTTTACGCCTTGCCCTTAGGCATATGCAGTTAACTATTTTGGGTTCAGTCTCTAAGTCGGGTTCCGACTCGAGCTCATTCGACCCTCAAGTTTTTGATTTTGTGTGGGTTGTCGACAATGGCTCTTAAGACTTGGGTCGAAGCGACCTTTTATGTGGGCTGGCGATAATGGCTCTTATGCCTTGCCCTTAGGCATATGTAGTTAACTATTTTGGGTTCAGTCTCCGAGTCGGGAACCAACTCGAGCTCATTAGACCCTCAAGGTTTCGGATTTGTATGGGCCGACGACAATGGCTCTTACGCCTTGGGTTGAAGTAACCTTTTATATGGGTAGGCGATAATGGCTCTTACGCCTTAGGCCGATGCGGCCTTTTATGCGGGTTAAAGATAATGGCTCTTATGCCTTGCCCTTAGGCATATGTAGTTAACTTTTTTTGGTTCAATCCGAGTTGGGAACTGACTCGAGCTCATTCGACCCTCAAGTTTTCGATTTGTATGGGCTGACGATAATGGCTCTTAAGCCTTAGGTTGAAGCAACCTTTTATGTGTGTTGGCGATAATGGCTCTTATGCCTTACCTTTAGGCATATGTAGTTAACTATTTTGGGTTCAATCTCCAAGTCGGGAACCGACTCGAACTCATTAGACCCTCAAGTTTTTGGATTTGTGTGGGCCGGCGACAATGGCTCTTACGCCTTGGGTTTAAGCGACCTTTTATGTGGGCAGACGATAATGGCTTTTATGCCTTAGGCTGATGCGACCTTTTATGCGGGCTGATGACAATGGATCTTATGCCTTGCCCTTAGGCATATATAGTTAACTATTTTGGGTTCAGTCTCCAAGTCGGGAACCGACTCGAGCTCATTTGGCCCTCAAGTTTTTGGATTTGTATGGGCTGAAGACAATGGCTCTTACGCCTTTGGTCGAAGCGACCTTTTATGTGGGCTCGCGACAATGGCTCTTACGCCTTGGGCCGATAAGGCCTTTTATTGGCTTTATTTTTCCCTCGTTAAGGACTTTTTTGAAGTAAATTTTGCCTGACTCTTCGACGGTTCGATAAAAACCTCGATTATGAACCGTTATATGGTGATGATCGAGCACCTCGGGAGGTTTGGCTTGGTGGCTGAATAGCTCAAAGCATGTAATTTAGAGCTGAGATGGTCGAAGCTCTTTTGCCTATGTCGAGGGTATCCTGTTTAACCGGTTCTTTTCGAAGTAGATTTGAAGTAATTGAAGGCCTGTGATTTTGTAGCGACGGTCGGGCGTCCCCGAGTCGCATTGTTTGGCTGGTACAACCTTATGACCGTGGTCATTTATGCTTAGTCGGAGCCATTTTTGATCCCGAGTGATGTAGTTTAGGCATCTATATCGAGGGTATGCCTTTTAGGGGTCTTACAAGTTCGATATATAGCATTAACTTTGAGATCGGGTTTATGCCTTTAGTAAGGTCTTACAAAATTTTCATGTCTTTGAGGTTTTACAATTTTTAGATACTTGGTACAAGTATGGTTCATGCCTTACTTGAGGTCTTACAAATTTTAGATACTTGGTACAAGTACGGCTCATGCCTTGCTTGATGTCTTACAGATACTGTTGCTGCCTTATGTAGGTCTTACGAGACAGAGTCTGCCCGCTTGGGGTCTTATAGCCTCAGGTTTTTTAATGAATGATGATTGCTTTTAAGGGCTCGGTTGCTCTATATGGGCATGGTTCATTCGACCGTTTGGCCCGGTACATTACTTTCCTATCTAGGTCCCATTTGAGATATCTCGGCTTTCCCTAGTAGGTGACCTTCCGGGGGGGGGGGGATGCGCCCTAGTATTCGAGGTGGATTGCAAAAGAAATCTTGAATACTTGTTGAGTCTGCTTAGGTAGCATATGGTTGTTGCCTCGTTACAAACCTTGCCGGTAAAACCCTTCTAGGGACAAAATTTGGTCGAAGGAAAAGAGTGCAACGCATGCTCGAGGGTGTTTTTAGAATTTTTGATTGGATTCCCTAGTAATAATATCATTTTAGTATTGATATGTTCCAATTGCTTGGAAGCTGTTTGCCCTCCATGGTACCGAGCTTGTAAGACCCTTTGCCGACTACTCCGAGAACACGGTACGATCCTTCCCAATTTTGGCCTAGCTTTCCTTCATTATGGTTTCGGGTGTTAAGAGTGACTTTCCTTAGGACGAAGTCCCCAACACTGAAATATCGAAGGTTCGTTATCCTGTTATAATACCTTTCGATCCTTTGCTTTTGGGTTGCCATCCGGACCAATGAGGGTTCTCGTTTTTCATCTAGGAGTTCGAGGGCCGTTGTCATGGCCTCGTTGTTCGAGCTCTTGATAGTGTGTTGGAATCTAGCGCCCGGCTCCCCGACCTCTACTGGTATCAAAGCCTCGGCATCATAGACTAGAGAGAAAAGAGTTTCCCCTGTGCTTTATTTTGAAGTTGTTTGGTATGCCCATAGCACTTCGGGCAACATTTCTCTCCACTTTCCTTTGGCGCTTTCCTGCTTCTTTTTTAAGTTTTGGATGGTTTTATTCGTGGACTCGGCCTGGGCATTTGCACACGGGTGGTAAGTTGTCGACAGGATTATCTTGATTTTGTGATCCTCAAGGAACTGTGTTACCTTGCTTCCAATGAACTGCCTCCCATTATCGCATGTTATCTCGGAGGGAATCCTAAATCGGTACATAATGTGGTCCAGATGAAGTTAATGAATTCTTCTTCTCTTATTTTCTCGAAGGCCTGCGCTTCCACCCATTTGTAGAAATAGTCAGTCATAAATAAAATGAATTTAGCTTTACCTGGTGCCGTCGACAGGGGCCCGACGATGTCCATTCCCCATTTCATGAATGGCCAAGACGATAAGACCGAATGTAGTTGTTCGCCGGGTTGGTGAATCATAGGGCAATTCTATTGCATTTATCGCACTTTCGGACGAATTCCCTTGTGTCTTTTTCCATATTGTCCCTGTAGTAGCCTACCCTGATCACCTTTCGGACTAAGGAATTAGTGCCAGAATAGTTTCCGCAAGTACCCTCGTGAATTTCTCGGAGTACATAATCTGTATCGTCTGGCCCCAGACATACTGCCAAGGGGCCATTGAAAGTTCTTCTGTACAGAGTCTTGTTTTCATCGAGCGGGAACCAGGTTGCTTTGGTTCGCAGGGCCCTCGATTCTTTTGGATCCGCGGGCAATTTTCCGTCTTTTAAATAATCAATATATTTATTTCTCCAGTCCCATGTTAGGCTGGTGGAATTAATCTCGGCATGACCTTCATCGACCACTGATTTAGATAGCTAAATAGCAGCCCCGGGGAGTAGGTCATCTTCTTTAACAGACGATCCTAGGTTTGCGAGGGCATCGGCCTCGCTATTCTGCTCTTGAGGTACGTGGACTAAGGTCCACTCTTTGAAATGACGTAATGCGACTTGGATTTTATCCAAATACCTCTACATCCTATCTTTCCGAACTTCATAGCTCCCATTCACCTGGTTTACTACCAGGAGTGAATCGCATTTTTCCTCGATGGTCTCGGCTCCCAAGCTTTTGGCCACTTCTAAACCTGCAATCATAGCCCCGTACTCGGCTTCATTGTTAGTCAATTTTGCAGTTTTTATAGATTGTCTGATTATGCCGCCCGTAGGCGGCTTCAGGACTATACCGAGTTCGGATCTTCTCACGTTTGTGGCTCCATCAGTGAACGTGGTACATACCCCAGAAGACATGCCTGATTTTAGTAAAAGTTCCTTTTCTACCTCGGGCATGAGGGAGGGCGAAAAATCAGCCACGAAGTCCACCAGAATCTGGGACTTGATGGTCGTTTGAGGTTGATACTCGATATCATACCCCTCGATTTTGATAGACCACTTGGCCAACCAGCCGGATAGCTCAGATTTGTGCAATATGCTCCGGAGAGGATATGTCATTAGAACGCAAATACGGTGGCATTAAAAATAGGGCTTCCATTTTCGTGAGGCACTTATTAATGTGAGAGCCAATTTTCTAGGTGTTGGTACCTAGTCTTGGCATCCCCTAGGGTCCGGCTTACGTAATAAACATGAAATTGCTTACATTGTTCTTCTCGAACCAGTACACCGCTTACCGCTATTTTGGATACGGCCATGTATGGATACAGTGTTTCATCCCCCTTTGGCGTATGGAGCAGAGGTGGGCTAGTCATATATCATTTCAATTTTTCTAAGGCGTGTTGGCATTCGTGAGTCCATTCAAAGTTGTTTTTCCTTTTGAATAAAGAGAAGAAATGATGGCTCCTGTCAGATGACCTTGATATGAATCTGCCCAGAGCCGCTATTCGCCCTGTCAGCCGTTTCACAACCTTGACGTTATTTACCATCGAGATTTATTCGATGACCTTGATTTTATGAGGGTTAATCTCGATTCCCCTATTTGATACCATGAATCCCAGGAGTTTTCTCGAACCCATTCTGAAGGCACATTTATCGGGGACCCGGGGAAAGCCAATGTAGTGGCCGATGCTTTGAGCCGGAAAGGCAGTGAGTATGGGTAGTTTGGCATATATTCCAGTTGAGGAGAGACCCTTTGCAGTTGATGTCCAGGCCTTGGCCAATCGGATGGTGAGATTAGATATCTCGGAGCCTAGTTGGGTGTTGGCTTGTGTGGTTTCCCTATCTTCCTTGTATGACCGCATCAGAGAGCGCCAGTATGATGATCCGCATTTGCTTGTCCTTAAGAAAAGGGTCCAGTATGAGGATGCCAGAGATGTGACTATTGATGATGATGGTGTGATGAGGATGCAGGGCCGGATTTGCTTGCCCAATGTGGATGGGCTTCGGGAGTTGATATTAGAGGAGGCTCACAGCTCGCGGTATTCTATTCATCCAGGTGCCGCAAAGATGTATCAGGATTTGAGATAGCATTATTGGTGGAGGAGGATGAAAAAGGATATTGTGAGTTATGTAGCTCAGTGTCTCAACTGTCAGCAGGTCAAATATAAGCATCAGAGGCCGGGTGGTGTACTTCAGAGGATGGATATTCCAGAGTGGAAGTGGGAGCAACAGTAAAAACAGTGTTTATCAGCCCAAAACATCATTTAAGTATCATTTGAGTATTAAAACTGAGTGAACAAAACTGAGTTTTGAAAATAGTGGAAAAATAGCATGACTTAGTTCAAGTATAAAGTCAAAACAGTGAGGGAATCACAATAACAAGCCCCGAAGGGTTCACATAGTTGGCACTCGGCCCAAATATGGCATTCATCCCAAACAATAATGATAACAAATAAGTCACAATCAAATATGCGGTAAAATCATCAACCGGGGTGGACTAAGTCATGATCCCCAACGGTGCTCTACCCAACGCTTGCTATCCGGCGTGTAAGTCACCTCCACATGGCACTACGATGTGCAAATTCATGGTTTCAACCCCTCAGAACATCATTTACAATCATAACTCACCTTAATCCGAGCAAAATCCTACTCCAAAATGCCATTGCTCCCTGAATCGGCCTCCAATCGACCAGAATCTTGTCACAATTAATTCAATTCAGTCAATACTAATTATAGGAATTAAATTACATATGAAAATACTAATTTTTCAACAAAATCCTAAATTTAACTCAAAATTGCTCGTGGGGCCCACTGCTCGGAATCCGACAAAACTAACAAAATCTAACGACCCATTCAACCACGAGTCTAACCATACCAAAATTACTAAATTCCGATAACAATTCGGCCCATAAATCCTCAAATCTTATTTTTCAAATCCCTAGGTCCAAATCCCCAAGTTTCACCTTAAAAACATGTAATCTAGTCGGATTATTCGATGATAATTCAATATTATGGAGTAGAAATGATCACAAGTGACTTACCTCAAGATTTTCATGATTTCTTGCTCAAAAATCGCCCCAAGCCGTGTTCTTTCACAAACAAAAGAATGAAACTGAGCAAAAAACCAGAACAACATTAATAAACCGGATTCTGGTTGCTAAAAGCCATTTCCGGTCGCTAAAAGTGCTAACTCTGGTCGCTAAAGGTGCACACCAGCTCCTGCTGCACCAGCAATATTTATTTTTACTAAAAAGGCTCTAACTCCATCATACGAACTCGGAATTTGATGATTCTTGTTCGTATCAGTCACAAATAATAATACAAACATATCCCTTCAAGCGAAACTCAATTCAGAGCTCATTTGCTTAGTGCGATACCCATTTCGCTCGTTAAATAATTAACTCATGTTTCGCGTCAAAAACCCAATCGCGACTTGATGAAATTAGACCAAACTTTCCAGATCATTCATATAATTCATTATTTAAATTCTGGAAGTCTCAAAATCAAATGTCGATCTCTTGAACTAAAAATGGACCTTTGGATCATTATATGCTTATTCTCAAAATGGCAAAAATCTTCCGAAAACTATTCCAAAACTTATCCGAGCCTCATGGGACCCCGACCCAACATGCCAAAACTCCCCATAACATCATTAAAACTTGTTCCAAACTTTTGAATTCTCAAAATAATATAAAAACATCGAATCACCCTCGGATTCAAGCCTAAGAATTCCAAAACTTCCAAATTCCGAATTCAATCAAAACGACCATCAAACCTCGTCAGAATGACCCGAAATTATGCACATAAATCTCAAATGACATAACAAAACTACAGAAATTCTCGGAATTCCATTCCGACCCTCGGATCAAATTCTCACCTACCAACCGGAAATCGCCAAAATATCAACTTCGCCAATTCAAGCCTAATTCTATTCCGGACCTCCAAAACCAATTCCGATCATGCTCCTAAGTCAAAAATCACCTTCCGAAGCTAACCGAACCATCAGAACTCACATCCGAACCCTCTAACACATAAGTCAACATCCGGTTGACTTTTCCAACTTAAGCCTTCTTAAAAGATACTAAGTGTCTCATTTCTTACCAAATCCTCTCCGAACGCAAACTAATCAACTTGATCACATGAAACATGGATAACGAAGCATAAAGAAGCAGATGTGGGGAAAACGGAGCAGTAACTCATAAGACGACTGGCCGGGTCGTCACAGTTTTCCTATTGTATCGCATTCGAATTGGTAGCCTACTGGCACATTGTGGCATCATATGAGACTTTTTGTCGTGTCTGGGGTGGCTTATTGCATGAGCGGTTGGTACTGGGTGAGACGAGATCATTGGATTTAGGATCAGTGCAACCTGATTACATGAAGTATATCAAGGAGCAAACACCATTATCTGGTTCAGAATGAGGTGATGGTTCTTGTCAAGAGTATAGGCCTGATGAATTGTGGGTTAGATAGTTGGTTATGAATTTCTACACACCTTTTCTATCTTGGTGGTATTGTACGAATCAGAGCAAGACCTATGTAGGTCATGAGGTGCAATGGTGGCATCAGATTCGTGGAACTTCGATTTATTCGATCAGAGAATGCTATTGTGGTCCTGTGAGTAAAGTGGTGCAAGGTGTGAATTTATCTAAGGTGTGTAGTTGTGTTTTGGTGCTGCGTGTAGTTATTGATACGGTGAGCGTATGTTGGAATAGGCCTGGCATAGAATTCCAGATGTTGAAACTGGGCTCCAAGGCTTAATTTCCTAAATGAAAGAGGTTATCTTTAGATTTGATCGTGCTGATGTGCCCAACTGAGTTGTGGTAGTACAGGTAGGAGCACGAGGTATTAAGCAGTGATTCCAGACAACCCCGACATAGTTTCTAGCACGTTCAAGGATGAACGTATATTTAAGTGGGAGATGATGTAATAACCCGATCGGTCGTTTTGAGCCCTAGAGCATCGTTCAGCAGTTTGAGGCCATGAGCAGCTTCAATTCAAACATTATGACTTGTACACATGGTCGGAATTAAATTTTGAGAAATTCGGAGTTGACTTGGAGAGGAAATTCTTATTTCAGAAGCTTTAAGTTGAAATAATTAGTTAAGATCAAATTTTTGAGTAAATGACCTCAGAATTAGGATTCAAAGGTTCCAGTAGGTTTGTATAATGATTTCGGACTTGGGCGTATCCGGGTCGGATTATGGATGACCCGGGAGCGTATTGGCGCCTATTGAAGTTAGCATTTCGGAAGAAATTTTATAAGTTTGTGTTGAAGTGAATTTCAGTGTTATTGATGTACGTTTGGGATTCCAAATCTAGGAGTAGCTCCGTATGGTGATTCTAGAGTTGGGAACACGATCGGAAGTGAATTCGGATGTCCGGGGAGCATTTTGGAGCCTTTTGGCTAAGGATAGAAATTTGAAGTTTTTTAAGAGGTTTTACCGGAGGTGGACTTTTTTATATCAGAGTCAGAATCCGCTTCCAAAAGATGGAGTACATCTGTAATGTCGAATATGACTTGTGCATAAAATTTAAAGTCAATCGGACGTGATTTGATAGGTTTAAACATCGAAAGTAGAAGTTTGAAATTCTGAAGTTCATAAATCTTGGATTGGAGGTCGATTCGTGGTTTTAGCGTTGTTTGATATGAATTGAGGCATTGAGCAAGTCCGTAATGTGTTTTGGGACTGGTTGTATGATTAGATGGGGTCCTGGGGGCCTCGGGGGGATTTGGGGTGGTTAACGGATCGAAAATGGGATTTTAAGAAGTGTTGAAGCTGCTACTTCTGTCATAACTGCACCTAGGGTTGGTGGACCGCAGGTGCGATACCGCAGAAACGGTCCATCTATAGAAGAACTGGCCCAAGGCCAGGCAGCTCAAGACCGCATATGCGGCCCTAAATCCGCAGAAGCGGAAGCAGAAGCAGTGGGCCTGTCCGCAGAAGCAGCCCATACCGCAGAAGCAGCCCATACCGCAGAAGCAGTCTTCTTTCCGTAGAAGCACTGGTCGCAAGTGCGGCCCAGGACCGCACATGCGAAAATCATAGGAGATAGTGGCCTTCATTTATTCGGGCTCTAGGCCATTTTTATTCATTTTCACTCATTTCTTGGGAGATTTTGGAGCTCTTTGAGGGGTGATTCCGCCTAGCATTTGTGAGGTAAGTAATTTCTAATTAATGTGAGTTTAATAATTGAGTTTTGGGTAGATTAACACATAAAAATTTGTGAAAATCATGGGAATAGAGTTAAACCTAGGATTTTGTTAAAAACAATATTCAACCACGAAATTTGTTGTAGAATGAATGAGAAATTGTATATTCTTGATCCTTAGGTTGTGAAAAACAACTTCCTTCGAAAAATTTAGGAATCTGGGCACGTGGTCTCGGGGTCGAATCTTAGGAAAATTGTGATTAAGGGTGGGAAATTTCTTAAATAGTTAGAATATGATCTTGTAAGCTTATATTGACTAGTTCCTACCTCGTTTATCTAGTTTTGAATCGTTCGTCTCCAATTTGAGTGTTCGCGCTCATTCTTGGTATTGGAAGTGCACATTGGAGCGAGGTGAGTCTCCTTTCTAACCGCGTAAGAGGGAATTGTCCCCATAGGTGAATTAACTGGTTATTTTCTGGATAGTCTAGGACCCAAAAGCATGTTGTACTTGGAATATTTGTAATGTTATTGACAGTTTGAACTGCTTAAATCCTATCGAATTGGTAAATGAATTTCTAATAGGAATTAAACTTCATTTTTCTGAATTACTAAAAGAGAATTGGTTTCTTTGGATAATTGTGTCCTGATGACTTCTCGATTGACTGTCTGTGCGTGTTTAAATTCTGGAACGAGCCGAACACCTCGGTCGATTAAATAGATGCATCTATGGTTCGCGTCATTCGACCCTCTGGCAGTTCACAATTTAAATATTGTTGGATCAGGTCGTACGTCCTCAGCATGATTTGCGCATGCTTGTATTGCTTGCCATGAACTTGTTAAAGTTGTTATAGCCTCTTCCCGGCTTGAGAATATTTGTATAAATGATGAAAAGGAATTTGGAAATTTCCTATAAAAGAAAGAATTGTTTACTCGCTTCACTATATTGGATTAAAATTATGCTTATAAAAATCCATTATTTAATATATCATTGATATAATAATACTAGACCATTAGTAAGTGTCGAAGTCGACCTCTCATCTCTACTTCTTCGATATTAGACGGGATACTTATTGAGTACATGTTATTTTTGTACTCATACTACACTTCTGTGCATTTTTGTTGCACAGGCACATGCACCTCTAGTGGCCTAGTGGGCATAGCAGCATGGTTTACATAGAGACTAGGTGAGCTGTATTTTCTCGTGGCGACCCACGGCTAGAATAGTCTCTCTTTCTCTCTCAGGGTTCTATTTATATTTTGTCTAAATTGTATTCCGGATAATTGTTGTACTTTATTCGATTTTTCTTAGAAGTTGCTCATGCACTTGTGACACCGGGTTCTGGGATGGTTATGAAGTATTTTGTATTAATTGCTTATCATTTAATTTGAATTGAAGCGATTATCTTTTATTTGGTAAATTTAGAGGAAAATCATAGATTTCAAGAGTAATAAACGAGAATTTAATTAAGTATTTTGGTTTGCTTGCCTGACAATGGTGTCCAGCACCATCACGACCCATAGTGGATTTGGGGTCGCGATAGTTTTGAAGGTTTGGAATAGGGTTCTAGCTCATATGAGGTTAATTGCCGGTGCTGGAATTGATTATAGGCAGTTCGTTATAAGCATATGTGTGATGTGTTACGTCGTATGGTTGTACCTTATGGTGTAGGCATGGGTTGTTGCAGCTGGATGAAGCTGATACCGTGTGTTGATGTGGGAATCGAGTCCTTGGGAAATGATCGAATTGTGTGTGTGTATATATATATATAGTTGCACGCGCGGAGCAGGCCATGATGGCTTATATTAGTGCTTGGGCAAGATACACCCCTCTAGAGTCTAACATACCAACAGTGAACACATGTTCTTTTAATTCATGATGGGATCGGGCTGCACGCTGCAGCACGCACCGTACAGTGCCGAGAGACTAAGTGTGCTAAGTGATTGAGCGTGATGAGTGGGAGTGTGAGACAGTGAGATTGAGTACTCTGAGGGCAAGAGTACAGGAGTTCATCACTGTGATGCATTGCATTTTACATGTGTACTTGACATATAGGCATAGAGATGCATTTCCTCATGCTACACGATTTTGGGACATTCAGGACTTCGCACGCACATTGACATGTAGGCATAGTGATGTACTTTTCTCATGCTATCTGAGATTTAAACATTTTACCTGTTGTTGAATATTTTTGGAAAAAATCTCACATTTCTGACTTACTCATATTTTGGCAATTTCGGTAAAGGATTTGGGTTTTCGTGTTATACTTGAAAGGCATGCTTATTTTATGTAAATAGGAACGAGCTAAGCATCATATCTATGAGTTATTTCTTGTACTGTTTTATTATATTGTTATGAGTTGTTGTTGTCTATTGGTGTTGGACTCTGACTGTTGCCCAAGCTCGTCACTGCTTTCAACCCAATGTTAGATTTGTTACTTGTTGAGTACGTGGGGTCGGTTGTACTTATACTATACTTATGTACCTTGTGTGCTGATTTTGGATGTTGATGTTGTTGTGTATGGCGGAAGGTGGAATTAAAGACGTACCTGCATTCCGGTCATGGCTGCCACTTGCTCTTGGTAGCTTTAGGGTTATTAATCTGTTCATGTATATTTCAAATAGATGATTTATTTATTTCATACTAGCTTTGTAAACCCTAAATCTTAGAAGCAGATGATTTGTACTACCAGCCCTTAGAGAGTATATAAATGTTCAGTTATTTCATCATTTTCTCAATACATCTCATTGAACTGGATTGTTGTTAATTGGCTTACCTAGCGGGTAGGGTTAGGTTCCATCACGACTAGTTAGATTTGGGTCGTGACGTGGATAATTTTGGTATTGTTGGACTCGTATCGAAATGGGTGTTCGAATTTTGTAAATCTGGTCAGATTTCGAGGTGCGGGCCCGGGGTTGACTTTTTAGTTTTAGTTAAATATCGAAGTTTTATTACCCAGGAATTGCTTCCTATGGTTTTTATTTATGATATTAAGTTATTTTGCCCAGATTTGAGCCGTCCGGAGGCTTTTTCACAAGAGAGGGTCATTTTAGAGTATCATTTTAGCCTTTTGAGGTAAGTATCTTGCCTACTTTGTGTGGGAGAACAACCCCTTAGGATTTGAGTCGTTTGTGCTATTTGTGTCATGTGAAAGCCATGTACGCAAGGTGACGAGTGCGTACTCGGGCTTCGATGTTGAAAATTTATCGGCTTAGACTCTTAGGCTTTTCTCATGTAATTACTTGGAGTTGTTAGCACCGTTATTCTTTTATTCAACATGTTTACTATCACATACTTTATTGAAGTTGTCGTTATATGTCACATCCGTTATTTGTCGAGTTTGCTCTAATACGCCTTATTTGAAGTCGTTACCTCTACCTCTTTTACCATAATGTAATTTCTTTTTTTGTTGAGTTACTTTTAGTTGAAATTATTGTACATGATATCCTTTAGTTTCTGGGTGATCTCACTTATTTTGACATAGTTGCTAGTTCGTGTCATCTCTTTTATTGTTTGCCTAATTCATACACTAGAATCCGAATTTTATCATTTCATGGAAACACTTTCACTATCGAGATTTATCCTTAAATAATTAATTGAAATTGAGGTTATCAAAAGTCATTAATCTATTTTAAGTTGAAGTTGTGTTTAAAGGTTACTTTCCCATTAGTTTTTTTGTTATTGAGATTTTGTACACATTGTATTTGAGACGTGGGCTATTTGTTATGAAAATATTAATATTGTTGGATCTTTGGAAAGGTTGAGGCCAATGGGCACTTGTGTCATGCGTTTATACGTCTTATTGTGGTGATGTTAGGATTTGTGTATTGTTGTGTGATTTGGTTGTTGTTATGTGAAGTATAAGGGTGGCATTTCACCGTTGTTGTTATGTGGGGCATAAAGGTGACATCTCACTATTTTCGAATGTACAGAGAGATAAGGGTGGCTATTGTGTTATTGTCTGGGCGAAGTGATAAGAGTGGCTATTATACGGAGTGACACGGGTGGCTATGAGAGAGATAAGGTTGGCTAACGATATTGTCAGGGCAGAGTGACACGAGTGACTATCAGAGAGATAAGGGTAGAAATGTCAGGGATGATGTGTGATGTCTTGGGAACATTGTGTTAGATGTTTTCGTGTGATTGTGTGTTTTTCCTTATGTATTTCATAGACCTTACATGACTTGTTGTGTTGTTTCGATGAGTACTCGATGTCTTTGATATTACTTGTTAACTTGGGCTGCAGTAGTACACTCACACAAGCATTACACCGTAGCACGCCACTTATACTAGCTAAGGAGTATGAAACTTGTCACTTATTGATCATACCTATGTATTCTCGTATTACCTGTTTTCATGTTGATGTGAGCTTATGACCATGCCGGGCAGATTGTGATTGTTATGACCAAATGCTGGGCGGATTGTGACTGTGAACCTGTGACCATACCGGACGCATCGTGATTGTGAGCCTGTGACTAGGCTGGGCGGATTGTGAATGTGAGCATGTGATCATGTCGGGCAGATTGACATATTGGAACGTGAGTTGCCCTTGCGGTTGTGATTCGAGATGTGGGCACGAGGTGTCGTGAGTATATGATGATGGGTTGAGACTCGTGATTGAGACTATGAGATGAAGCATCGCAGAGTGATTTCGTTGTGAAACTTGTGTTAGAACGGTTTGATTTACTGGTTGTCATTGTGTCTTTATTTGGTTTCACGGTGGTTTCACGATGTTCCTATTTCCTTATTGTTTATTTCACATATTGATTCTTGTTGCCATTTACTGATTCATGCTTTCCATTATTATCTTTGTACTTCTATACTGCACAGGTCATCTTGTCTAGTGAGTTCTTGTCTTGTACCTCGTCACTACTCCACCAAGGTTAGTCTTGATACTTACTGGGTATCGACCGTGGTGTACTCATACTATACTTCTGTATATTTTTGTGCAAATCCAGGTACTGGAGATATCAGACTCGGGTAGAGATATCTTGTTGATCGAGAGGATTCAAGGTAGAGCTGATTGGTCATCGCAGACCTTTAGAGTCCATTCCTTTCATTGTACAGTCGGCTTGTATTTGAACAGTATTGTATCTCTATCTTTGAGATCTTTCCATATATCTAGATAGAGTTCGTGACTCTGTATTACCAGTCTTGGGAGATTGTTATGATTATTGCCGTATAGGTTCATTTCGCTCTTGTATCGGTATTCATATTGAACTCTGTTTCAAATTAGCAGTGCCAATAACTGGCTTAATTGTTATAGTAACAGGCGTACCTAATCTTAGAGACTAGGTGCCGTCACGATATCCTACGGAGGGAGTTTGGAGTCGTGACAATAAAACACCACAATAAATCGTTTGTATCATTATAACTAACTAAAAATGTACTACTCTGTTATTTCGCCTTAAACATAGAATTTGTATTTATTTCAACTGCAACTTTGGAAGTGAACATTTCATGTTAATTGAACCCCGAGTTAAAGGTTTGTGAGACCTGAAATGGTTTCTTCGAAAACGGTCAACCTCTTAGAATCAGTGAAACGTAAGAAAGAATGTTAATTTTCAATTCAAATTCAATGTGAGATTATCTTTCAAGTTGGTCACTCCTAAGTTGTCTCTTTTATGAATTTTTTGGTTCTTCTAAAATTTTTAAGTTATTCGGTGGCCTTAGATGCCCTAATAGGGACTTTAAAAGAAATTGGTTTTGAGGAATATTTCTCTGAATATAAAATGAATGGAGGTTTTCATACATCGCCTTGAGTAGCAGCAAAATGAAATAAGATTTTGCTATTTTATATACTCCGAAGAAATTGGTATAAATTTATTTATGATATCAAGCTTAAAATTGTAAGATCGTGCTTGCACTCCTTCGTATATTCTGCAATTCTAGCATAAGTATATACCATGACCAAATAATCAATTAAATACTGGAAGTATATCGTTTCAAAACCTAAATATAATTGGGCATGTGCTGGCACCTGCTATTCCCCATCTAGTACTTATTATACAGAAGTCCAAAGTTTAATCTGACCATCAAATGTGCTTGGAAAACAATTCGATGTTTTACCAATACATGACAAATACAACAAATAGTATTCATCTTTAATTACTAGATTAAACTGGCGCATTAATTAGTTCCAAAAAAATTTAATAGTAAAGCTTTTATAAAAATAATAGTATGTGAAATTAAAATCAATATGCACACTTATAATTGTTTACTAGAATAGAGATAATTAGTCACCAACTCTTTTGCAATAAATAGTTCTTTTTTCTTAATCCACCTTGCTGGTGGATGTTAAGAATATCACTAAGTAGTCTATACATCAAAAATCAAAAGTACATAGAAGACAACATTGTATACGGTGAAATCGGAGGGTCCAGTTCCTCGATATCGAGTCACCTCAGAAGATCATCTCGAAGCATCGAGGCTACAAGGCTATGGTCGAGTTTCCTCCTTAGAGGTTTGTCGACGCCCGACCTAGCGACAGTGTTTATCGCGGCTACGATGTAAGCGGGGAGTTCTCAAGGCATACGGCTAGGATTGATAGAGCCTAGTGGATTACCCTAACCATGAATCAGGGTCTCATCCAGCTGTCTCATCTCCGCTTCTTTGTCATTAATATATTTTGTACTATGTTGGGATTCCCCTCCTATATAAAAGGGATCCTTGTCATTTTCTAAGGTTCTGTTGCTTCAGTTGCTCCACACGAAATATGCAAGAACATTCTCTCTGCTCTCTAACACTTTCTCTTGATATTATTGCTTTCATTTATCATCTTCATTATTGTTCATCGTTCATTGCTTATCATTGGCCATAAAGAGCCTTCGTTAATTTTATTATAACTGTTAGTCATACTCCGATCATCTTCGATAGCTCACAGCCGAGCTCTGGAACATACCTCGAGGCCCCGGAATCGACAAGCTCGAGGCCCCGGTTGTTAATAGGTAATATCATAGTCCTTGAGTAACTCAAGCCATCTCCGCTGTCTCAAATTAAGATCCTTCTGTTTGAACAGATGCTAAAGGCTGCAATGATCAGTATACACGTCACAAGATACGCCATATAAGTAGTGCCTCCAAATCTTCAAAGAGTGAACTATGGCAGCCAACTCCAAATCATGTACAAGGTAGTTTTTCTCGTGTCGCTTCAATTGACGAGAAGCATATGCAATAACTCTACCCTCCTGCATCAACACACATCCGATCCCAACTCTCGAAGCATCACAATACACGGTGTAAGAACCTGAAGCTGATGGCAAAACCAACACTGGGGCTGTGGTCAAAGCTGTCTTGAGCTTATGTGATTTTTGACTGAGTAAGGCTGAGGGCCTGTATTGTGAGGATATCTTTTGGGTCGGGCTGCACGCCGTAACGGTTTTACACTGATATTGATTATGAGGCCGAGGGCCTGAGACTGTACGCCACAAGGTGGCTTGATATTGATATAAGGTCGAGGACCTGTTATGATACCACGAGATGGCTTGATATTGTGCTTGGGCTATAAGGGTCCCTTCCCGGAATCTGCACACCCCCAGTGAGCGCGGGTACCCATTTTGATCACAGAGTGAGCCCGAGGGGCTGAGAGTGTTCTGAGAGTGAGACCGAGGGGCTGGTACTATTTTGTATGTTTACTTTATTTCAATTGTCTGCCATTATCTATTGATTGTGTTACTTTATGTGTTAAGTTTTTGATTTCCTGACATTACCTTTAGTTGAGTGTTGATCCCGATGGGTGGATTTCTGTGCTTATCTGTACTAATTGTTTTGCATTCATTTGCATAACTATTGAAAAAGTCATTTTCAAAAGAGGTTGAAACTGACTAAGATGTTTCTAATGATTTCACATCTTCACTGCTTTTCTAAAGGGATTTTATACTGCTTCTGTACAACATGATATTTGCTTTACGCGATTCTTACTGCTCAGTTGTTATTTACCTTTATTACTCACTGAGTTGGCAGTACTCATTTTACTCCCTGCACCCTGTGTGCAGATTCAGGTATTTTTTTAGCTTGGTGGCAGTTTCATTGGAGTTAGCAAGGTAGTCGCCTGGCGATCGCGGCTATGTTTTCTCCCTCTGTGTTCCTCCTTATATATTCTTGTGATTTTCCGACCATCACGGTCTTGCTGTAACTAGAAAGTTGTAGTAGATGCTCATGACAAGTGACACCCCGATGTCGGGCTGAGTTGGGTTGTTATTCCACATGTTTATAAAATTGTGTGGTTGACTGCTTAAAGGATTGGAGTATTCATCCTTATAAATGACATATCGATTTATTAAGCTGTTGGAACTGAATTTGAGTAAGTGTCGGCTGACCTTGTCTTCAAGAGAGTTGCCATCACGACCGGGTTTGGATTTTTGGTCGTGACAAAAATAAACTCCGAAAAGGAAATCCAATTATCCCGTTCGTGAATCATACATGCGATGCGGTCAACGTATTTGAACAGACACCCCACTCGCGAATCATGCATGCGACGCGGGCACACAACTAATATAAGTTCCTCTCAGGAAAAGAGGAAACAAAACACATAAAAATAGATACGGGGAATTTACTCAATATCTCACTATTGCGGCATGCAACCCGATCCAAATAACATGCCTATGGCGGCGTGCCACCCGATCCACTCATAGAATTCACATAAGGAGATATACAGCGAGCTAAATTGCTCATTACAACAAAATACCGAATACCGGTCACAAGCACGCTAAGTGTATAAAACCACCCCTGGGGAGACATATAGTACCATAGGCTACAAAAAAGCACAACTGAGGTCTGACATACGATTCGAATCTCGAGAGCCCTCCTGCTCACATAACATCATCTCTACGCGAAACCTCAACACATAAGCAACTTCCCAAGCCGTCTCACAACTCACACGTCACAATGTATCATTATGAAATATATGAAAAAGAAATAACACCCTGGCTACTCCATAAGGAGCGCATTACTGAAATAAACACGTCTGGCCTGATATAAAGTCCACATTCACATTTATATCCATCCATAGACCTCAAGCTAATTCTGATCGCACCGAACTAGGCTAATAATCTTTCAAAGGTCCATAAATACTCCCCTTTCTCTAATAGTACATAAGAACAACCATCATAACTGGAGTAATCATCCACAATACGCAACCCAATAAACCGAGTGCCCTCCAGGCATAAATTCTCATATTAACGATACCACCACGATCTCCATACTTGGTTTCATCTTCCAATCAATCAGTGACTACATGCCACTGATAAGTGTGTTTTACTTGATTTTTAATATATAATTTTCTCTGTAAAAATAAAGAAATTATCATATTCTTCCCTAACTTTTAGTAAATTATGTAGGAAAGATTGCACAGCAAGTGATGCAGAATCAAGGAAGATAAGAAATAGCGCATCAAAGGAGAAAAGTAAGTTGTGATGGAGTAAATAAACAAGGCACAGAGAAGACAATATACCAAGGGACTTTCATAATAGACCCATAACTGATCCATAATCAACCCATAACAAAACTCATAACCAAAGCATAACTAGTTATGGAGTGGTTATAAAATGGATGTCTCAGAAATTTAGAAGGGGCGTCGAGAGAAGGAGAGCTCAGCAGATAACTGAATCCATTTCAAAGTTTTTTTCCTTTTCATTTCAGTCAGCTGTTCAGTTCTTTAAATTTCTGCCCAGTCAGTACAATGGCTTTTGTTTCTAGTTCCTAATCAATTTTAGCTTTGAAAATTACTCTATATCTTGCTTTTAATTAAATATGGGGAATTATTCTTTCTGAATATTTCTTACTATTTTCTTATCTAATGGACAAGAATATTTTCATTAGCAATACTAGCTTCAGTATGGAGTAACCTACCATGTGTTGGGAGAAAAACGGATCTTAATATTTCTATATAATAGTAGATATTATTCCTCAAATTTACATGCTTGAGCTAGAATTTATTTAACTTTTATCTACTTTTACAGTTAGACGTTATTTAGTTTATTAAAATCTATCTATCTTGTACTACATATTAACTATTTATTAATTCTGTAATCGAGAGAGGCGGAAAAAATAATATAGCAAAGTGTAGTATTGATAAATGTTAATATTTATTGAGTAATATCTATCTCTTTTATGTTATATTTAATTTTATACTTATTTGTAATCGAGAGAGGCGAATAGTGTAATAATCAGTTATAACAAGTACGGTAACCGAAAGGGACTTACTAACAAGAGCGTATTTTAGTTCAATCATATATATCTGGTTCTTTAATATTACTAGTTTGAAGATTAATTTGTATAACCGAGAGGAGTGCAATTAATTATTTAACTTAAGTAATAATATATATTTGTAATCGTGAGAGGCATTTATACATTTTTGAGGAATAGAAATTGAATAATAATACTACTACTATATAATAGAAATATTAGGTGAAGTCAAGATCCCAACACCTTTTTATTATATTTGTAAAAAATAAAATATTTTCTATTGCTCTATTCATGCATTTTAGTAGTTAATTTGCAACTCAACTCTTTCTAATTTTCTCTAATAGTAATTAAAACAAGAAACATCTGTAGAATAGATAAACCAATCTCTGTGGGTTCGACATCTTTCTATACTATTATTTGATAGAGTACGAGTTAGAATTTTATATACGCTAGACACTCGTCAAATTTTTGGCGCCGTTTCCGCGGATTGGCTAAAGTCTACTACAGATTAATTGTTTTACTACTAATTTGAGATTTTTTTCGTCTAATCATTTTAACTTTTCTATAGAAATTTCAGAAAGTGGATGACCCGTTCCTCTTCTAGAGAACTAGTCAAATACGATCCTGAAATTGAAAAATCTTTGGGTTGTTGCGAAAAGAACAAACCTCACGATCTCAAATTTTCACGATAGAGGGAATGGAGAACGAAGAACTCAATAACCAACTTCCACCACATCAAGTAGAAGAACAGTTTGATGAGGTGACACCACGATGTGATAAGATACTCCATGATTATGCAAAGCCAGATCATTTTGAAGGAGAATCAAGTGTGAGGAGACCACCAATCGCATCAAACAACTTTGAAATCCGCACAGGCTTGATTCAAACCATTCAAAAATTGTCACGAACTAAAATCCACTAAGGGTCGTGGTGGCGCCGAACATCTCTATCAAGCCAGCCAACTAAATTATCAATTAATTCCTCTTTTAATACTTTTGAAAATCTAAGGTGTTTCCTTCCATTTTTTCATAAATAAAAGTTCACTACTCGAATTCAAATTTAAATAATAACAATTAGTATAAATATGTTGAAACCCATCCCAGAAACCTGGTGTCACAAGTGCATGAGCGACTACTGATAAGTAAGATAAAATATAACACCTATCTGAAATACAGTGGACAGGGAATAGGGTACAAAATGCTGAAAGGAACTACACTAGCTGCGGGTTGCCTCGAACAATGCAACTCACCTAGTCCCAGCATCATCCATGCTGCTACGCCCAATAGGCTGCTAGAGGTATATATACCCGTGCAACAAAAATGGACAGAAGTGTAGTATGAGTATGTAATCAACGTGTACTCACTGAGTATCCCGCTTAATCCCGAAGGAGTAGAGATGAGATGGCCAACTTTGACATTCTCTAATGGTCCAGTACTTGTTCATCCTTAATATATATATTGAACTGTGGATTTATTTTATAAACGTGATTTTTAATCCAAGTAGAGGAAACAAGTAAACATATAAGTCTTTCATAGGAGATTTCCAAAATTCCTCTTTATTATCAACGAATTAATCTCGAGCCAGGGTGAGACAGTAGCAACTTTAATAAGTTCAAGACAACAACACAAACATGCGCAAATCATACCGAGGTCGACGACCCGCTCCAACAGAAATGTAAATTGTGCACTGCCGAGGGTCGAGCGGCACGAACCATAGATGCATATATTCTCACCAAGGCGTTCGGCCTGTTCCATAAATAAACACATATCCTACTCGCGAATCATCCATGTGACGCAGGCACACATAAAATACATTCTCAAGTAGGAAATTAAGAACTTATCGGGGAATATTTATTCAAATAAAACCAATTCTCCTTTAACAATTTAAGAAATGAAGTTTAATCCTTTTAGAAATTCACTTACTAATTCGATGTGAGTTAAGCAATTCAAGCTACCAATGGGTTCACAATTAATCCACGTACAACATGCTTTTGGGTCCTAACTACCCGGACAATAGCATAATAGTAGCTACACATGGATTCTCGTCACCTCGCATGTATGTAGCCCCCACAAATAGGAGCACATAATCAATTACTTCACCTATGGGGTAAATTCCCCCTCACAAGATTAGAAAGTAGAATCACCTCACTCCGAAGACTCATAACCGACATTTTACATTCTTCCGAAGGCTTGAACCGACGCACAATGCACCAAAACTGGCCAATTAATGACAAACTAATGAGAACATGCTCAAATACTTGTTAGAAATTCAAATTACACAGATTCCCAACTCTGCTTAGTGAAATGACCAAAATACCCTCAGGCTTACGTGCCCGGATTCTGAAATTTCTCGAAGACGAAGGTTACCCATGATCTTAGGAACTCAAATATATGATTTTCTCCTAATTCCATACTCAAAATTGTGGTCCAATTCAAAGAAATGTAAATTCCTAGGTTTTCCACTAAAACCCCAAATTTCTATAATTTCCTTGCCTAAATCCATGTATAAACCTTGTATTTAACTCAAAGCTAGCATAAATTACTTACCTCATGACAAGTGACGAAAATGGCACCTCCAAGCTGCTCCCCATCGACTCCAATGGAAGAAAAATGGGGTTGAAATGAACTCAACCCTGAACTTAAAACATCTCACTGCCCCAGCTGCTTCCGCCTCTGCGGAAATAGTTCTTCTTCCATGGATGTCGCTTCTGCGACTTTTCGCCCCTTCTGCGGCTTTGGGCAAAAGGAAGCTGATCGCTTCTGCGGTCCCAGGGCCGCCTCTGCGATTTCCTTGGACCTGGCCCCCTTCCGCTTCTGCGAGCATTTGACAGCATCTGTGGTCCCGCTTCTGCGGTCCAAGAACCGCGGATGCGGTTATGACAGAAGTAGCAAATCTCAAGCCTTCCCAAATTCCACTTTTCGATCTGTTAACCACCCGGAATTCACCTGAGGCCCCAGGGACCCCAACCAATCATACCAACCAGTCCCAAAACACATTACGGACTTGCTCGAGGCTTCAAAACCCATCAATTAAAGCTAAAATTACGAATTACACCCCGATTCAAGCTTTATGAACTTCAAACTTTCCAATTTCTACTTTCGATGCTTAAACCTATCAAATCACGTCCGATTGACCTTTTTACACACAAATCATATTCGACATTATGGACCTACTCCAACTTTCGGAATCGGATTCCGACCCCGATATCAAAAAGTCAACCTCTAGTCAAACTTCTCAAAACCTTCAATTTTCTATCTTTAGCCAAATGGCTTCAAAATGACCTACGGGCCTCCGAATTCACTTCCGATCGCGCTCCCAACTCTAGAATCACCATACAGAGCTATTCCTAGTCTCGAAATTCCAAACGGACATCGATAACACTGAAATGCACTTCCAACCAAACTTATGAAATTTCTTCCAAAATGCTAACTTCCACAATAGGCGCCAAAACGCTCCCGGGTCATCCAAAACCCGATCCGGGCATACGCCCATGTCCGAAATCATCATACGAACCTGTTGGAACCTTCAGATCTTGATTCTAAGGTCTTCTGCTCAAAATCCAATCCTAGTTCATTCTTTTAACCTTAAGCTTCCGAAATGAGAATTCTCTTCACAAACCAACTCCGAACTTCCCGAAATTCAATTCCGACCACGCGTACTAGTCATAACACCTGAAATGAAGCTGCTCATGGACTCAAATTACTGAAGGACACGCTAGGGCTCAAAACGACCGGTCGGGTCGTTACATTCTCTCCCACTTAAACATACGTTCATCCTCGAACGTGCTGAGAACTATACTGAATTAGTCTAAAATTCATGTTTAACTTTTCATGCACCTCCCCGCGCTACCACAACTTAGCTGAGCACATTGGCTCGATAAATTCTGAAGATATTCCCTTTTATTCAAGCAAATAAGCCTTAGAGCCCAATTCCAACATACGGAATTCTATGCTAGGCCTGTTTCCAACATATGATCACTGTATCAATCACTATACGTTGTACTCAAACATGACTGCATAACTCTGCTGAATTCACACTTTGCATCACTTTACTCATCGGACGACAATAACATTTCTGTTTGAATTAATCAAAATTCCACGAATCCGATGCTCCCATTGCACCTCATGAACTACATAGGTCTTACTCTAACTATTACAATACTGCCACGGTGGATGAGATGCCGAAATTCATAATCAACTTTCGAGTCAACCAACTATCGAGTCTATACTTCTGACAAGAAACATTACCACATTTGGAACCAAATAATGATCTTTTCTCCATAATATACTTTATATAATCATATTGCACTGATCCTGAATCCCACGATCTCATCTTACCCAGTACGAACTGCTTAGGCAATAAGCCACTCTGAATGCGATCACAAGTCTCATATAACGCCACAATGTGCCAATAGGCCACCAGTCCGAACACAACACAAACGAAAATCGAACTCTTGAAGGAATTACCTAACCCCCGCACTAGTACGGACCTTCCTTACAAGATAGGAAGCGAAACACACAAAAATATAACATATAGAGGACCAGACTCGATATCACATTGTTGCGGCGTGCAACCCGTTCCACATAACATACCCATGGTGGCGTACCACCCGATCCAAATAACATACCCATGGCGGCGTGCCACCCGATCCAAATAACATACCCATGGCGGCGTGCCACCCGATCCACACATAGATCTCACATAAGGAGATTGCACTTCGAGCTAAATCTTCTCATTACAATAAAAATATTGAATTTTGATCGCAAGCACGTTAAGTGCATAATACCATCCTTGAGAAAGCATATAGCGCTATAGGCTACAAAACTCAAGCACAACTGAGGTGCAGTGCAAGATCTGAATCTCAAGAGCCATTTTCTCATAATCCGACATTCCCACACGGGTCCTCAACACATACACAATTTCTCAGGCCGTCTCACAACTCACACGGTGCAATGTATCACTTCATGAAATATCTGACAACGAGATGATACCCTGACTACTCCATAAGGAGCGCATTACTAAAATGAACACAACTGGCCTGTCATAGAGCCCATATTCAAATTTAAACCCATCCACCGACCTCAAGTCGATCCTGATCACATCAAATTGAGCCAATAACCTTTCAAAGGTCCATACTAATTTCCTTCTTCTCATAGCACACAAGAACAACCGTCATAACCGGAGCAAACCTCCTCGGTTCATAACCCAATAAATAAGGTGCCCTCTAGGCATAAATTCTCAAAGCAATGATATTACCCAAATTCCTCATACTTGATTTAAATCTTTAGTCAAAAAAGTGGCTACATGCCACACTGGTACAATCTTCCCGTGGAACACGTTCCCACAATCTTCCGAAATAAATAACGGGTCCGCACATCTAAACCATCGGACGCACTAACGCTGAAAAGCGATCCAAAATCCTTAACCAGGACGCAAAACCTCTTCCACAACACATCAATCTCAGGTGACGCGGAGGACAATACCAATTTACTCTAATCATTCAACCCTTTCCTTGCTCATCCGGGCCCATGACATCCTTGTCCACATCGAACTGCAACTTTGATTCTTGTTTTCAAATTTCATATTACTCACTGCACCCAACGTACCAACATACGATAGAACACGACTTTCATCATAGCTCCGAAATCATTAACATTTTAAACTTCATCATATAAGAACTTTGCACTTAACTCACTTCAGGAGAACCGTAGCAACACACAGGTAGATTCCCATAACCTTAGAATATGCAAATCTGCAAGTAGTGGTCCAAGCCACCATTTTCCTTCCGGAATCTTCTTCTACTTAGCAAGGCATAACAGAAGAATGCTTCAGAATAACATCAATTATGGCGGCCGGCAAACCTCACACGGACCGCCACAGATCATACACATAACTCGATCACGCGGAATGAACTGATCGCTGGCCCCAATGTGCCAATTAAACTCTGGCTAATCATTTTACCTTCTTCCAATTTATCCTTGCTTGCCTTAGAAGTTAAGACTAACTCCATCCAACACATAACATACTCCATCTACACTCACCCCGAGTGACCTTGAATCAGGAGACCAGGCTATCTCAATTCCCAGGAACTATTTCATAACACCCAAATGCTACACCAAAAGCCAAACATCCAGGAACATTCTGTGCCTCTTCTCATAAACTGCTACAAAGCTTGATTCTTAATTGTACCTATAAGCTCGACATCATTAGGCACCACAATTTACCTCTTGAATTCACTAGGACCATTGCTGAGAGCTTACCACTCTGAGTTGATCCCAAATATATTCAACTCCCTGAATCTTATGACACACGAATACTCTCTCGGCGAAGCACCCGACGAAATCGCTTTCTCTGAAACATATATCCATACAAGGCATAAATCCCGAACCTTTTTCCAAGTCCGAACATGAGCCAATAAGGCCAACCACCGCATGCCTCCAACAATTCATTTGCTCGAATTACCACTTATGGTCTTTTCTCGTAGCTGAATTAATCCATCAGTATGCTAATAACCAGAAACCTCGCAAGTAGTTAACCATGCAACCCAATCATAGGCGGTGGGACTCTCCCACTTATTTTGAAGGCATTATTACAAAACTCTGGATTTCACCATGATTCTTAATCTCTTATTGATATAACCTTGCGCAATCAATCACCAGCAATCTCGACATCTTACCATAGAAACCCAATTTGATGCTCTAAATCATTTAACAACATTCGCACAACAGTTCCCTTTGCTGTATAACCCGTAGAACTCTTCGCAGAAGCCTCGCCAACCACGCGACCGCTAAACTGCTCAGAGGGAATAACCCTCCCGAGTCCAAGCTCACTCCCTAGATGTACCGATCCATTTACCCCTCGTGCACACCTATTAAATATGCGACAACATCCTTCCACTTCAAAGTCATGCTACATCTTTCTTCATTTCAAGTAGCTCCTTTCCGTCATACCAAATCTTCTGCCGCATAACAACCTCATGCTTCAAATTAACTCTACAGACTTCCATTGTCCGTCAGTAAGATCCCAGATCCTTCCAAACTATCCTTAGGCCCGTAGTCATCCTACTACTAGGCCCCATATAGCTCCGCCACTCTCCCACTTTGGGCGAACTCACTCTTTCCATTGACTGTTCGGCCTGCGCTCCCTAAGCCTGGCCTTTTAAAAGTTTAAAACTTCGCCTGACACTTCCCACATGCCTTTCCTCATACATTGCTGCTCAATTATTGCCTTAAATGAAATCTATCTTCATAGAACTCGAATCCACAATTTGCTACTAACCCCAAACTTTTTAGAATGTCGTCTTTATTGAACCATTAACATCTTGAAATACTGATTAAATCCAGAACCACCGCACCCTGCGATATCTGATAGTTGTACCTCCAATACTATTTCGTAATATCTTGTCCCAAAGGCAAATTGTAGCAGATCATAACACAGACAAAATTAAAGCGTTCAATTAGGACAACAGCACCCCCATATAGAGGAGGCCTCCACCACGCTTGCAATTATCACGTTTTATTACTTCCACCAGTCCGCATCTGACCATCCTTAGTTCGATTGTCCTTCCCCTGCCAGGAATTAAATACTGAATCCCTTTGATTACCCACTGAGTAAACCCCCTTCAATTTATTCATTGCCCCGACACGTGGGCAAACACCCTACCATCACAACAACACTGCGGAATAATCGCTCACAAGCATTATGGCAACCTGTTCCTAGCCTCAAGGCTCTTAGAAGTTTTGTTACTGAGCTGAAACAATGGAATATCCTTCCATAAGGCGACCATACTAGTCAAATCAACTATACCGGGAGAATAATCCCGCACCACATTTGTAGTGCCATTTCAATTCTTCAACTTTCAATTTATAACAAGCGCTCACATAAGATTGAGCAGGAAAAAATCAAAGGCATAAGCCTCAAAGGAATTGAACAGCACGATAAGGAAATCAAGAAGGGAAGTACTCCTAACATCCCTGTAGCCTCCCGAGGATAAGTACAGACGTCTCCGTACCGATCCGCGAGACTCTACTAG
Organism: Nicotiana glauca; assembly: GCA_026770625.1. Classification (NCBI taxonomy): domain Eukaryota; kingdom Viridiplantae; phylum Streptophyta; class Magnoliopsida; order Solanales; family Solanaceae; genus Nicotiana; species Nicotiana glauca. The sequence continues at coordinate 39,484 of MU685734.1, forward strand.
ACTTGCTCATGACTCGTGAGACCGATGGGAACCTAGTGCTTTGATACCATGTTGTCACGACCCAAAATCCACTAAGGATCGTGGCGGCGCCGGACATCTCTATCATGCCAGTCAACTAAATTATCAATTAATTCCTCTTTTAATACTTTTGAAAATCTAAGGTGTTTCCTTCCAATTTTTCATCAATAAAAGTTCACTTCTCGAATTCAAATTTAAATAATAACAATTAGTACAAATCCGTTAAAACCCATCCCAGAAACCCGGTGTCACAAGTGCATGAGCGACTACTGATAAGTAAGATAAAATACAACACCTATCCGAAATACAGTGGACAGGGAATAAGGTACAAAATGCTGAAAGGAACTACACTAGCTGCGGGTCGCCTCGAACAATGCAGCTCACCTAGTCCCAGCATCATCCATGCTGCTACGCCCAATAGGATGCTAGAGGTATATGTACCTGTGCAACAAAAATGCATAGAAGTGTAGTATGAGTACGTAATCAACGTGTACTTAGTGAGTATCCCGCCTAATTCCGAAGGAGTAAAGACGAGATGGCCAACTTTGACATTCTCTAATTGTCCAGTACTTGTTCGTCCTTAATATATATATTGAACTGTGGATTTATTTTATAAACATGATTTTTAATCCAAGTAGAGGAAACAAGTAAACATATAAGTCTTTCATAGGAAATTTCCAAAATTCCCCTTTATTATCAACAAAGTAATCTCGAGCCAGGGTGAGACAGTAGCAACCTTAATAAGTTCAAGACAACAGCACAAACATGCGCAAATCATGTCGAGGTCGACGACCCGCTCTAACAGAAATGTAAATTGTGCACTACCGAGGGTCGAGCGGCAAGAACAATAGATTCATCTATTCTCACCGAGGCATTCGGCCCGTTCCATAAATAAACACATATCCTGCTCTCGAATCATCCATGCGACGCAGACACACATAAAATACACGCTCAAGTAGGAAATTAACAACTTATCGGGGAATATTTATTCAAATAAAACCAATTATCCTTTAACAATTTAAGAAATGAAGTTTAATACTTTTAGAAATTCACTTACTAATTCGATGTAAGTTAAGAAGTTCAAGCTACCACTGGGTTCACAATTAATCCACGTACACCATGCTTTTGGGTCCTAACTACCCGGACAATAGCATAATAGTAGCTACGCATGGACTCTCGTCACCTCGTGCATACGTATCCCTCACAAATAGGAGCACATAATAAATTACTTCACCTATGGGGTAAATTCCCCCTCACAAGATTAGAAAGGAGACTCACCTCTCTCCCAAGACTCATAACCGACATTTTACATTATCCCGAAGGCTTAAACCGACGCACAATGCACCAAAACTAGCCAATTAACAACAAACTAATGAGAACATGCTCAAATACTTGTTAGAAATTCAAATTGCATAGATTCCCAACTCCACTTAGTGAAATGACCAAAATACCCTCGGGCCTACGTGGCCGGATTCCAAAATTTCTCGAAGACGAAGGTTACCCATGACTTTAGGAACTCAAATATCTGATTTTCTCCTAATTCCATACTCAAAATCGTGGTCAAATCCTAAGAAATGTAAATTTCTAGGTTTTCCACCAAAACCCCAAATTTCTATAATTTCCTTGCCTAAATCCATGTATAAACCTTGTATTTAACTCAAAGCTACATAATTACTTACTTCATGACAAGTGACGAAAATGGAAACTCCAAGCTGCTCCCCATCGACTCCAATGGAAGAAAATTGGGGTTGAAATGAACTCAACCCCGAACTTAAAACATCTCACTGCCCCAGCTACTTCCGCCTCTGCGGAAATAGTTCTGCTTCTGCGGATGTCGCTTTTGCGACTTTTCGCCGCTTCTGCGGCTTTGGGCAAAAGGAAGCTGACCGCTTCTGCGATCCCTGGGCCGCTTCTGCGATTTCCTAGGACTTGGCCCCTTTCCACTTCTGCGAGCGTTTGACCGCATCTGCGGTCTAAGAACCGCATATTTAGTTATGACAGAAGCAGCAAATCTCAAGCCTTCCCAAATTCCACTCTTCGATCCGTTAGCCACCCGGAATTCACCCGAGGCCCCCGGGACCCCAACCATTCATACCAACCAATCCCAAAACACATTACGGACTTGCTCGAGGCTTCAAATCCCGTCAATTAACGCTAAAATCACGAATTACACCTCGATTCAAGCTTTATGAACTTTGAACTTTCCAACTTCTACTTTCGATGCTTAAACCTATCAAATCACGTCCAATTGACCTCAAATTTTACACACAAATCATATTCGACATTACGGACCTACTCCAACTTTCAAAATCGGATTCCAACCCTGATATCAACCTCCAGTCAAACTTCTCAAAACCTTCAATTTTCTATCTTTAGCCAAATGGCTTCAAAAATGACCTACGGGCCTCCGAATTCACTTCCGATCACGCTCCCAACTCCAGACTCATCATACGGAGCTATTCCCAGTCTCAGAATTCCAAACGGACATCGATAACACTGAAATGCACTTCCAACCAAACTTATGAAATTTCTTCCAAAATACTAACTTCCACAATAGGCGCCAAAATGCTCCTGGGTCATCCAAAACCCGATCCGGGCATATGTCCAAGTCCGAAATCATCATACAAACCTGTTGGAATCTTCAGATCTTGATTCCGAGGTCGTCTGCTCAAATCCTAGTTCATTCTTTCAACCTTAAGCTTCCGAAATGAGAATTCTCTTCCCAAACCAACTCCGAACTTCCCGAAATTCAATTCCGACCACGCGTACTACTCATAACACCTGAAATGAAGCTGCTCATGACCTCAAATTGCTGAACGACGTGCTAGGGCTCGAAACGACCGGTCGGGTCGTTACAACAATCATGTCAGTTTACTGGTGATGCAAGTGAAGATCCTCACACCCATTTAATTGATTTTCTTGAATTAGTTGAAACTTGTAGGTATAATGGAGTCACAACAGATACTATCAGGTTGCGGCGTTTTCCTTTTTCATTAAAAGGTGAAGCCAAAACATGGTTGCGAAGTCTACCAAGAGGTTCCATTACAACATGAGACCAAATGACCCAAAAATTTCTTAATAAATAATTTTTTACCTGCAAAAACATTTAAAATAAAGCAAGAAATCAATAATTTTATTCAAACAGATACTGAATCTGTATACCAGGCATGGAACAGATTAGCAGCAATGTTAAAAAAATGCCCACATCATGGTACCCAAGACCCTGACACTTTATACATTTTTTTTATCACGGTCTTAAGCCCTCTGCTAGAAATGTAATTGATGCGGCATCAGGAGGATTAATAATGGGAAAAACTACTGTAGAAGCAATTCAATTGCTTAATGAAATTTCAGAAATTGACACAACAAATTGCGACCTTAACACAAAAAGTTGAGGCTTTTCAGGCAGGTGCTCACTCATCATCCCAACTTGAGAATTGTGATATTTGTCAAGGTAATCATCCGAATCATGAATGTCAAGCTACAACGCAAAATTAAGAACAAGTAAATATGATTGGTTATAGAAATAATTACTCATTTGGTAGTCCCATGGCACAAAAACACCCAGGATTTCAATGGAGTAATCCTAATGGTGCTGAAAATCCTAAAAGATTTTTTAATCAAAAGCAGCAGGTACAGGGACCACCTGGTTTTCAAAATCAAAATAGGGGGCAACAAAATTTTCAACAATATCAACAGCAACCTCAAAGAGCTCATCAACAAAGCCTTGAAGACCTGATGTATAAATTCATTAAGGCTACTGACAAGAAGGTTGAAAGTCAACATTCAGCTATCAAGAATTTGGAAATTTAGGTAAGCCAATTAGCAACCATCATGTCTGGACAAATTCAAGGTGCTCTACCAAGCAACACTGAAAAAAATCCAAAAGAACACCTCAAAGCCATTTATCTATGATCAGGTAAATCTCTTGATGATCCGTATGCAGATAGAGAAGGAAAGCCCCAAGAAGTGAAAAAGGTAAATGAAGTTGAGAATATAATATAATCTAAGTTTCCAAAAGAACAAAAGGATAAAAGGAAAAATGTACTAGAAAATGAACTGATAACAAATCCTCACTCTGTACCTCTCCATTTTCCCCAAAAGATGAAAAGAGAAAAGCTTGAGAAACAGTTTTCAAAGTTTCTAGATATTTTGAAGAAACTTTACATTAACATACCTTTCACAGATGCTTTGACGCAAATGCCTTCATATGCTAAATTTCTCAAAGAAATTTTGTCAAGTAAAAGAAAATTTGAAGATGTTTCAGTGGTTAAGCTTACAGAAAAATGTAGTGCTATACTTCAAAATAAGCTTCCTCAGAAATTTGGTGACCCGGGAAGTTTTACAATTCCTTGTATCGGGGGAGGTACTCACTCTAAAAAGGCGTTATGTGATTCAGGTGCGTCAATAAATCTAATTCCTTTTTCAATTTTTAGGAAATTAGAACTTGGTGAAATGAAGGATACTGGTGTGTCTCTTCAATTACCTGACCAAAGTACTAAGAAACCAAAAGAAATTATTGAAAATATCCTTGTCAGAGTTGATAAATTTGTATTCCCAGTAGATTTCATAGTGCTTGAAATGGAAGAAAATACTGAGGTACCATGAATTTTAGGGAGACCATTTCTCGCAACAGGGAGAGAAATTATTGATGTTCATCAAGGACAACTAATTTTGCGAGTTGATGAGGAGAGAGTAATTTTTGACATGCAGAAAACAATGAAATATCCTGGGGATGAGTCATCGGCATCTTGTTTTCAAATTGACTTACTAGATGACCTTGTAGACGAATACAAAGATAACTAGTTAATTACTGATTGATTGGAAATATGTTTAGTCAGGTCAGGTACCACAAGTGATGAAAATGCCACAATCAAAGAAGAAGCGGAAACATTGGAAAAAGAATCAGAAAATGAGAAAGTCTCACAAGAAGAAGTTCAATAAAAAATTAAACTCAAAAATCTTCCTTCTCATTTAAAATATGTTTTTCTTGAACCTGAATTATTTCCAGTAATCTTTTCATCTTCTTTGACTCAAGAACAGGAATACAAATTGATTGAAGTCTTGAGGAAACATAAAAGAGCTTTAGGGTGGACTATAGCTGACATCAAAGGAATCAATCCATCTATTTGTATGCATACTATCCTCATGGAAGAAAATTACAAGCCAATAGTCCAACCCTAAAGGAGACTTAATCCAGCAATGCAAGAAGTTGTCAAGAAAGAAGTAGTGAAACTTCTAGTGGCAAGTATCATTTATCCAATATCTGATAGCCCTTGGGTAAGTTCTGTACAGGTAGTACCAAAGAAAGGAGGTATGACCGTAATAAAAAATGAAAATAGACTTCATGCTTAAATTCTAAATTTGAGATTTCTGACCTTGAGAAATGACGTAAGTGATAGATGGAATCGTTCAGTAGGCTAGTTTCCATTTTCGATTGAGAAAGCGGCGGGCCCAGTGAGCTCTCCAATAGTGCACCGAAACGGGGCCGGAGAGACGGTAAACCTTAGATCGGCTAAGATCGAATTGAACTGTCTTTGATTGAGCGAATCCTGCCCGATTTTTATTTCCGTCCCCGCGGGAGACATCGTAAATAGTTAAATGTTTGATTCCCCTATTGAATTAGGAATCGATTGAATGGGACTTGCCTATCCCTTNCTCCAATAGTGCACCGAAACGGGGCCGGATAATGAACTCATACCTATAAGAACAATCACAGGATAGAGAGTTTGTATTGATTATAGAAGACTTAATGATGCCAAGAGGAAAGATCATTTTCCTTTGCCTTTTATTGACCAAATGCTTGAAAGAATTGCAGGCCATAGTTTTTACTCTTTTTTTGATGGATATTCTGGGTATAATCAGATACCAATTGCTCCCGAAGATTAGGAGAAAACCACATTGACATGCCCCCAAGGTACGTATGCTTACAGAAGAATGCAATTTGGACTATGTAACGCTCCTGCTACATTTCAGCGTTGCATGTCGGCAATTTTCTCAGATATGACTGAAAGGTTTCTTGAAATTTTCATGGATGATTTCACACTTTTTGGTAAGACATTTGAAGATTGTCTATATCATTTAACTTTGGTGCTTAAAAGATGCGAAGAGACAAATCTAGTTCTTAACTGGGAAAAGTGTCACTTTATGGTAACAAAGGGAATTATTTTAGGACATAAAATCACTGCTAAAGGAATAGAAGTTGATAAAGCTAAAATTGATCTTATAGCAGGATTACCCCCTCCTACCACTGTTAAAGATATTAGAAGTTTCTTAGGGCATGCAGGTTTTTATAGAAGGATCATAAAAGACTTTTCAAAAGTTTCAAAACCTCTGACTAACCTACTAATAAAGGATGTTAAGTTTGAATTTTCAGATGATTTCAAAAAAGCATTTGAGTTTCTCAAAGAACAATTGACTAATGCTCCAATTATTGTTTCTCCTGATTGGAGCGAACCATTTGAAATAATGTGTTATGTAAGTGATATAGCAGTTAGAGCGATATTGGGACAAAACAGAGAAAAGATTTTCAGGCCTATTTACTACGCCACTAGAACACTTAATAAAGCTTAAAAGAATTATGCTACAACTGAGAAGGAACTACTGGCAGTAGTATTTGCATTTGACAAATTTCGTTCCTATTTGATAGGAACAAAGGTTACATTTTATACTGATCATGCAGCTTTAAAGTACCTCTTACTAAAGAAAGATACTAGACTGAGATTGCTAAGATGGATATTGCTTTTGCAAGAATTCGATCTTAAAATAAAAGATCGAAAAGGTTCTGAGAATCAAGTAGTTGATCATTTGTCTCGTTTGTAAAATCCTTCTACTGAGATAAAAGATATCAAAGAGGAATGTCATGACCCAACACCTCGCACTGGTCATGATGACGCCTCTCGTGAGGACAAGGCCAGCCAACTAACCCAGCTCGTCTCTTTCATAAAATAGTCAAGCATAAATGAATAGTAAAAATATGACTTAGTAATATTAATTAACGAAATTAAAACCCAACACAGCTGTAATCGGGCTGTCACAAGTCACGAGCATCTATCAGAATATAACTGCCACTACAAGTCTGAAATATACAAATAGAACTAATAAAGCAAGGAAAGAACATGCGGTGCTACGAACGCTGGCAGTCACCTCGCTAATCTCCATTAAAATTAGCCTCTAATCAGCTCAAAACTGATACCGGGTGAAAAAATACCTGCATCTGCAGACGAGGTGCAGGGAGTAAAGTGAGTACTCAAACTCAGTGAGTAACAAAAGTAAATAATAACTGAGCAGTAAGAAATCACGTAAAGCAAACCATCATGTTGTATAGCAGCAGGGTACAATCTTTTGAGAAAAACAGTAAGGCTGTGAAATCTTTGGAAACATCTTGGCTCAGTTTAAATCTCTTTTGAAAATGATCTTTTCAATAGTTACGAAAATAATTTCAAAATAGTTAGTGCTGATAAGCACAGAAAAATCCGCCCCTCGGGCACAAATACCGCAGTACGACAGGTAAAAAGACAAATAAATATGCAAGATAAGCACATAAAAGCTCGCCCCTCGGGCTCACTCTCAGAAACACTCTCGGCCCCATGGGCTCTCTCTCTTAGATCACTCTCAGAACAGTATCATATAATAACCACTACGGCGTGCAGCCCGATCTACATATCGCTGCGGCGTGCAGCCCGATCCATATCTCGTTGCGGCATGCAGCCTGATCCATATGGGTACCCGCGCTCACTGTGAGGGGGCATACTCTGGAGGGGTTCCTACAGCCCAAGCGCTATATCATTGCGGCGTGCAGTCCGATCCAATATATATATATATATATATATATATATATATATATATATATATATATATATATATATATATACGGCGTACAGCCTGATACATATAAGTATGGCTGCGGTGTGCAGCCCGATCCATAATATAAACCCTCATATCCAGGCCCTCAGCCTCATATCACTCAGTATATCCTCACATATGGCCCTCGGCCACACTCAGTCAGAATATCATCACAAGCCCCTCGGGCATTAGTAAAGCAGTAGCTCTCGCATAAGCACCCCTGCGATCGTAATGACCAAACTCTTTACACTATGCGATCGCATACACAGCCACGCGATCGCAATGAACAAGAATCCAAGCTCCCAAGTTTCCTCTATGCGATCACACCACTCTCCCGCGATCGCATTGAACAATTGACCAACCCCAAACATCCTTCTATGCGATCACATGACTCCATGTGCGATGGCAGAGAACAAAATTACTCTGCAATAGCTGATGCATTTTCTGCAACTTTTCCAAGTCCAAAACTCCCCGTTCGGCATCCGAAATCACCCCGAGGCCCACGGGACCTCAACCAAAAGCACCAACGCATCCTAAAACATCATTCAAACTTGATTCAATCATCAAAACACCTCAAACAACACCAAAACCATCAAATTACATCGTATTCAAGCCTAAGTTCTTCTAAAACTTCCGAAACACGCATTTGATCAAAAACCCAACCAAATCACCTCCGAATGACCTGAAATTTTACGCACACATCCCAAATAACATAACAAAGCTGCAGCAACTCTCGGAATTCCATTCCGACCCTCGGATCAAAATATCACCTATCAACCGGAATTCGCCAAAATACTAACTTCGCCAATTCAAGCCTAATTCTACACTGGACCTCCAAAATCAATTCCGATCACACTTCTAAGTCACAAATCATCCCCCGAAGCTAACCGAATCGTCAGAATTCACATCTGAGTCCTCTAACTCATAGGTCAACATTCGGTTGAGTTTTCCAAACTAAGCCTTCCTTTAAGAGACTAAGTGTCTCATTTTCTTCCAAAATCAGCCCAAGCCAACTCGATCACACAAGAAACTGATAACGAAGCATAAAGGAGCAGAAAATGGGGGAAACGGAGCGGTAACTCATGAGATGACGGGTCGGGTCGTCATATCCTCCCCAACTTAAACAAATGCTCGTCCTCGAGCGTACCTAGAGTTGTTCTAGAAGCCAACTAATAGATGACTAACTTTACCATGCATATACCCGGGGGTGATCCCACGTCACCCTATTTCGCGTAGGTCCGATAACACAACATAACTAAAATTTCACAATTCATCCATCCCATAAACCATAGAACCACATTGCCCTTTCGGAAGTCATACATAAGATCAGAATCTCACATCTATATTCAGAATAAGCCCAAACCAGCTGTAATAACCCATACCTACAACCTCGGGTGCAATCATATGATATACTATATAGCCCAACACTCAAAACTATAACTTCTATTCACAGGAGTTGCCTACAACACCCGAATACCGGTAGAAAACCTCTTATCAACTAAGGTCTTATTCCAACACTTTCATATACTGCCAACGATAAATGAAACATGCAATAAACCGTAACCATTTCTCAGATCAACTATTCATGAAGCCACTTCCCTTTTGACTAATACCACAATAGATTTCAAGCCGAACCCCGATATTATCCTCCCAACAAGATGAAATCAAATCTGTTCGTATTCATTAGTGACCCCAATGATCACCTCGAGTCCAACACACCACTCTGGTGATATGACACCTCAATACAAGCCTAGTCTACAATTTACATAATATGCGCACCATTAGGAAACGATCTAAATATACTCAAATCATGAAAAAATGACTCAAACGGAAGAGTTGTACCTCAAGCTCATCAGTACCCTCACAACACAAGGTTGAGACCCCGTCTCACATAATAGAAATAGAGCACATGAATCTACCCCGAATGGTCATATCTCCATGTAGCCTTGCTACAATGCACAATCCTGTCCAAACACTATTACACACGAAACATCTCAAGTCACTATGCTCAAAATCGACAACCACACACATTTGATGTCTGGAACAAAGGCAAATCATTACACCCACGGTGAAACAGATAACATACGCCACGCAACCCGATAGGACATAACCGATACGCCATTCCCTAAGTAACTCTCAATTACTCTTCCCGCTCAAATTCCACTAAGAGAGCCCAATTGAACCGCACCATATGTGCCTATAACCAACAAATTATAGCATCTCGCAAAACAGAAAAGGTAACTCACAGATCTCCCTAGATTACTGATAAGGTCAACAACGGTCGAATCAATACCTCCATCAACAATGCCATTCGGAGCCAGCCAAGCTGACTCAAGATAGAACGCTCATCATGAGAGCCCAAATAAGGGAGGCAAATCCTTCCCAGCCGCCCGCTGGGTCTTCAAAATATAAAGAATCCCAATAGGACATAATCCGTCGAACATCGCCACTCATTCCGTGGCATTTCCTGATATAGCCAACCGCGCCATCTTATTGCAATAGTCCAGAATAACGCAACTCGGAAACATCCAGTCTACACCCCAATATCATATCTAAAATCTAACATACCCAGCAAAGAGGGATCCACTCGGGCCTCCAAATCTCGACAGTCACTAAACAATGTTGATGCACACGATCTAGAATCACAACATAGCCTGAATATGAGAACTCTCGTCTCCATATACACTCAGCACGTGAATCATCATATCCGATCCCAACTTTGCCGTCCAAACACATGCCACACCTTTAATACCCAATCATCCCACGATAGATAGTCTAAAATTTCCTTATGCCACCAAGCAACCCGAATATCACCAGTCGACCCAACAAGAAAGTACCATAATACTACCGAAGTATCATTAGTTTAGTCACATTACCCCTTTTTCTGAAACAAATACTCCCGTCAAATCACTTCCAATTAGTAGTACCATTTCCTTGATTACCTGAGGCTACCCGTTGCCTAAGAGTTTTATGAACTTCTTTTCAGAACTGAATCATAACTCATCTAGTCAAGAACTTCCACTGATCCCATTTAGAAGAAAAATCATTACACATCCCGAGCTCCGCATGCCCATAGAAAATATACATCTCCAAACCATGGTAAAACCCAACAAGAACTCTCTCCCAATTCCATTTGCACAAGCTAAACTGCCTGGACTGAATCCTTCCAACTAGACCAAGCTAAGCAAGCTATCAGAACTAGAGAGCTTTGCTGCAAAATACATGTACGAACTCATTACCTCGAACACACACAAAGAATTAATCATATCCTTTCCATACCGATTCGGTCTACTACCAAGCAACTTCATCTATCTAGATTTCATTCTGATTCATTTTCAACTTGATATCCCCTCTTGTTGTAGTACCACAATCTCTCAACACAGGCTCACTACCCGAGACTCAAGCATAAGACCACACTGTCTAAAACCCATAAGCCGCTGAATACTCTCTCAATATCCCCAGAAACACTACATTCCAGAATACTTTACTCTGAAGAACTTCCTGTAAATCTGAATTTGTTACCTTTAACTTCCAGATACCGATACATAGGATCCTATAATTAATCATAAAAATGCCACAAGTCTCGACCTTTTCCAAAGAAAACACAGTCTCTAACCACATACGCAACCTTAAGATTCCCGATTGTTTCCTGTAGAATCTTAAACACATTAGAACCATTCTCGAAAGTCATTCACTCTTATTCAAACCAAATTACGTGACCTAAGGAACAAACCACCTGTGCCTCATTGGCACTCCGATACCGCAAAATGAGATCCTCATCGAAATACAACCAAGCAACTTCTTGCTCTATGCACCGAGTATTCTTAACCATCGACAGCTTAAGAAGTTATGTGACTCTCTCTCCCCATGAAGCATAATGTAGCCTTTGCCAATTTTTTTCCTTTACTCTAGCCATAGCTAATTCACTCGCATGCCCTAAACTGGAACCAACATAGCACCTAACCGTGCAATCAACTGCTCACAGCGGACTCCCCCACTTGGCTCGAAGCCATAGATCAAGACACACCCAATAACTCATAACACTTTCACTCTATTGATGCCACAATACCATAGTGAGATTAAACTCAAATCATTTATAAGTTTGTGAAAACACAGACCATCTAGTATTGTAAATCTTTCGCAAATCTCGCATTCAACCCCGCAATAGCGAAGCCCACTCTCTTAAGCAAATCCAAAATTTCAAATATCAATATGTACCCTTAAATTACACATGAGATCATCTAACATACACATAGGGATCACACCACTTCAGCACACTCCGCGAGAGATAGCCCACCTGCTTCGCCTCATTATAACATTTCCGTATACCTTCCACCATCATACGCATTACACAGCAACTTAATCTTCCTGAGTCTGAACTCATACCGCCAAATAAAATGCACTTCACTCCCCAACTTAGAGACACGAAACAATTCTTCACGCGCCCATAACTCAGCTACACATCAAATCACATTAGAATTCGAACACTTAATAGTTCATCCATTATCCAGCAGACTTCCTCGTCACTACAAAGCCATATAGACACATCTTGCAAGGCTAACATACTCATCACATGGCTATCCAGCCGTCACTTCCACTAATAGGGATAATACCGAACATATAAGTTCAAATCACTTACTCACACAATCGGCACCTCGGTGCTCAAGCCATAGGCAAAGAATCGGCCTCAAGTCCTCCAGACTGGCCCAACATCAACTCATAGAGATCACGTCTCGCCCCTTGATCGGGGAATCACAAGCCATCAAGGCACATCTGATACTGAGCGTTTATGCACGCATACAAACGCGTGGAAGAAATTTTAAGAGTTCCTTTTCAAGATGAATCAAGGATGCACGATAAGAATTCAAGAATGTGAAGTTTTCCTAAAGGTTCTGCAGTCTCTCAAGGATATATACAGACGTCTCTGTGCCAATCCATGAGACTCTACTAAACCTGCTCATGACTTGTGAGACCTAGTAACCTAGGCTTTAATACTAACTTATCACGACCCAACACCCCGCACTGGTCGTAATGGCGTCTCTCGTGAGGACAAGTCTAGCCAACTAACAAAGCTCGTCTATTTCATAAAATAGTCTAGCATAAATGAATAGTAAAAATATGACTTAATAATATTAATTAACGAAATTATAACCCAACACAGCCCTAATCGGGGTGTCATAAGTCACGAGCATCTATCAGAATATAACTGCCACTACAAGTCTAAAATATACAAATAGAACTGATGAAGCAAGGGAAGAACATGCGGTGTTGCGAACGCTGGCAGTCACCTCGATAATTTCAATTAAAATTAGCCACTGATCAGCTCAAAACCGCTACCGGGTGAACAAATACCTGCATCTGCACACGAGGTGTAAGGAGTAAAGTGAGTACTCTAACTCAGTGAGTAACAAAAGTAAATAATAACTGAGTAGTAAGAAATCACGTAAAGCAAATCATCATGCTGTATAGAAGCAGGGTATAATCTTTTCAGAAAACCTGCAAGGCTGTGAAATCTTTGGAAACATGTTGGCTCAATTTAAATCTCTTTTGAAAATTATCTTTTCAATAATTACGAAAACGATTTCAAAACAGTTAGTGTTGATAAGCACAGAAAAATCCGCCCCTCGGGCACAAATACTGCAGTATGACAGGTAAAAATACAAATAAATATGCAAGATGAGCACATAAAAGCTTGCCCCTCGGGCAATATCTCAAAAAAGTACCAGCCCTTCGGCCTCACTCTCAGAAACACTCTCAGCCCCTTGGGCTCTCTCTCTCAGATCACTCTTAGAATATTATCATATAATAACCACTGTGGCATGTAGCCTGATCCACATATCACTGCGGCGTGCAGCCCGATCCATATCTCGTTGCGGCGTGCAACCCGATCCATATGGGTACCCGCGCTCACTATGGGGGTGCAAACTCCGGAGGGGCTCCTACAGCCCAAGCGCTATATCACTGCGGCATGGAGTTCGATCCTCTCTCTCTCTCTCTCTCTCTCTCTATATATATATATATATACTGCTACAGCATGCAACCCAATCCATATAAGTCTCGCTGCGGCGTGCATCCCGATCCATAATATAAACCCTCACATCCAGGCCCTCGGCCTCATACCACTCAGTGTATCCTCACATCTGGCCCTCGGCCACACTCAGTCAGAATATCATCACAAGCCCCTCGGGCATTAGTAAAATAGTAGCTCTCAGCCCAAATTATCATTTAAGACTCAAATCTGAGTAAAAGTGGTTGAGTTGTAAAGTAGTGGAGAAATAGTATGACTGAGTTGAAGTAATAAGTCAAAACAGTGAGGAAACAGTAATAATAATTCCCGAAGGATTTAAATAGTTGGCACGAAGCCCAAATATGGCGATCAACCTAAATCACGATAATAACAAGTAATTTAGTCAAATACACAGTAATTCATCAATCGGGAAGGACCAAGTCACAATCCCTAACAGTGCTCTACCCCACGCC
>MU685734.1:57120-67858 GCA_026770625.1 Nicotiana glauca
ACTGCTACGGCATGCAGCCCGATCCATATAAGTATCGCTGCGGCGTGCATCCCGATCCATAATATAAACCCTCACATCCAGGCCCTCGGCCTCATATCACTCAGTGTATCCTCACATCTGGACCTCGACCACACTCAGTCAGAATATCATCACAAGCCCCTCGGGCATTAGTAAAACAGTAGCTCTCAGCCCAAATTATCATTTAAAATATCATTTAAGACTCAAATCTGAGTAAAAGTGGTTGAGTTGTATAGTAGTGGACAAACAGTATGACTGAGTTGAAGTAATAAGTCAAAACAGTGAGGAAACAGTGATAATAATTCCCGAAGGATTTAAATAGTTGGCATGAAGCCCAAATATGGCGATCAACCTAAATCACGATAATAACAAGTAATTTAGTCAAATACACAGTAATTCATCAATCGGGAAGGACCAAGTCACAATCCCTAACAGTGCTCTACCCCACGCCCACTATCTGTTGTGCAAGTCACCTCAATATAACACTACGATGTGCGTTCCGGGGTTTCAAACCCTCAAGATATCATTTACAATCACTACTCACCTCGAACCGGTGAAATCTCTAGCTCGCGATGCCTTTTCCCCTCAAATCGTCCTCCTCGCGCGTCGAATCTGATTAAAACCACAACGAATACGTCACAATAGGCTAAGGGAACATAACCCAATTGAAAAGAATCAAAAAATATCGAAAATCACGAAATTTGCAAAACTCGAGCCCCGGACCCACTTCTCAAAACTCAGAAATTTTCACACTAATAGATTCCTTATCTCCTCATGAGTTCATACATACCAAGAACTCTTAAATCCGAGATCAAATGACCCATCAAATTTCAAAATCTCAAGCCCTAGTTCTTCAATTTTAGGTTTAATTTCCATATATTTCTAGGTGGATTTCACAATAAAAATAAGTATTGAGATCAAAAATTTTACCTCCAATCGATTCCCCTCGAATCCCTCTTTAATCTCCACCAAGAAGCTCTCAAAATGATCAACAATGGAGGAAAAATGACCCAAAATCGCGAAAATGAGCTTTTTAAAACATTCTGCCCAGCTATATATTTCCTTCTATGCGACCGAATTACACCTCTGCTATCGCAATGCGCAAATTTGACATCCAATTTTAACACTATGCGATCGCAGAAGCACCCCTACGATCGCAATGACCAAATTCTTTACACTATGCGATCGCATACACAGCCACGCGATCGCAATGAACAAGAATCCAAGCTCCCAAGTTTCCTCTATGCGATCGCACTACTCTCTCGCAATTGCATTGAACTATTGACCAACCCCAAAAATCCTTCTATGCGATCGCATGACTCCATGTGCGATCGCAGAAAACAAAATTACTCTGCAATAGCTGATGTATTTTCTGCAACTTTTCCAAGTCCAAAACTCCCCGTTAGCCATCCGAAATCACCCCGAGGCCCACGAGACCTCAACCAAAAGCACCAACACATCCTAAAACATCATTCAGACTTGATTCAATCATCAAAACACCTCAAACAACACCAAAACCATCAAATTATATCAGATTCAAGCCTAAGTTCTTCTAAAACTTCCGGAACACGCATTTGATCAAAAACCCAACCAAATCACTTCCGAATGACCTAAAATTTTATACACACATCCCAAATCACATATCAAAGCTAAAGCAACTCTCAGAATTCCATTCCAACCATCGGGCCAAAATCTCACCTATCAACCGGAATTCGCCAAAATACTAACTTCGCCAATTCAAGCCTAATTCTATACCGGACCTTCAAAATCAATTCCGATCACACTCCTAAGTCACAAATCATCCCCCGAAGCTAACTGAATTGTCGGAAATCACATCCGAGCCCTGTAACTTATAGGTCAACATCCGGTTGACATTTCCAAACTAAGCCTTCCTTTAAGAGACTAAGTGTCTCATTTCTGTCCAAAATCAACCCAAGCCAACTCGATCACACAAGACACTGATAACGAAGCATAAAGGAAAAGAAAATGGGGGAAACGGAGTGGTAACTCATGAGACGACGGGTCGGGTCGTCACAAGGAATTTTCGGGTGAACATATATTTTTAGTCACAACCATTATAAATCGACCACCTTGGTTTGCTGATATTGCCAACTATTTGGCTGGAGGATGGATTCCAAAAGATTTTTCTTATGAACAAAAGAAAAAACTTAAAAAAGAAGCAAGACATTATTACTGGGAAGATGCTTACTTGTTTAAATTTTGTGCAGATGACATAATCAGGAGATGTGTACCAGAGACAGAAATGAACAACATCTTAAGTCACTGCCATGATGGGGCTGCAGGAGAACACTATGGAGGAAGAAAGACAACAGTTAAAGTACTTGAAGTTGAATTATTTTGGCCTACTCTATTCAAAGATGCAAGGAATTATGTCGCCACTTGCGATAAATTCCAGATAATCGGTAACATTTCAAAAAGGGATGAAATGCCTCTTAACTCTATTTTTGTGTGTGAAATTTTTGATGTTTGGGGCATTGATTTTATGGGTCTTTTTCCTCCTTCAAACGGTTATGAATTTATTTTAGTAGCTGTTGACTATGTTTCAAAATGGGTAGAAGCAATTGCTACTAGAAAAAATAATGCTCATATTGTTTGTGCTTTTCTCAAGAAAAATATTTTTTCTAGATTTGGAACTGCACGAATTATAATAAGTGATCAAGGAACTCATTTTATAAATAGACAATTTGCTAGTTTGTTACTAAAATATAGAGTAACTCGTAAAATAGGAACCCCATATCATGCTCAAACAAGCGGGCAAGTAGAAGTTTCTAACAGAGAATTAAAAAGAATTTTAGAAAAAACTGTTGGTTCTTCTTGAAAAGATTGGTCTTTAAAATTGGATGATGCTTTATGGGCGTACAGAAGTGCTTATAAAACTCCCATAGGCACATCTCCTTATAGACTAATTTTTGAAAAAGCTTATCATTTACCTCTGGAATTAGAACATAAAGCATATTGGGCTATAAAATTATTAAATCTAAACTTGCCAAATGCAGGTAAAAACCGTCTGTTGCAGCTTGATGAGTTGGAAGAGTTCAGATTTACAGCATACGAAAATGCTAAATTATATAAGGAAAAGACAAAAAAAAGGGCATGGCAAGCTCATCCTCCATAAAGATTTTAAAGTTGGATATCAAGTTCTGTTGTACAATAGCCGATTGAGATTATTTCCAGAAAAGTTTAAGTCACACTGGACAGGACCGTATACTGCAAAAGAAATTACCCCCTATGGTGCCATTGAAATACAACGTACAGATGGGGGAGATAAATTCAAAGTAAACGGTCATCGTTTGAAGCCTTATATCAGCAAATTCTTCGACAAACAGGCTTCAACAATCCTTTTTACCTAATTTTTAAAATAAGTCGAGCTGGCGACGTTAAACTTAGAACTATTTTCTTCCCATCTCTTTAATCTTTTAAGTAATTATTAGTAGTAACATATAATATTTCCTTTTTAGTAAATATATATATAATTAAATTAGTTTTTCTTCTTATAAAAAAAAGTTAAAAAATAATAATAATTGCATATTTATATTATATTATATATATAGATGTGTATGTAGTATGTATTAATATATTTTGTCATGATGAAAAAAATACTCCCATGATTTAGACAATGAAAGGTTTCTCCTATCATAAAAAAGAACATTTCTTTGCTATAATCTTGTCTTTGTTATATGAGAGAAACTTTGAGAAGCCATGAAAAAGGAAATGAGGCTAGTATCGGAAAAAATCAGGGAAGCTCCTTTATTTACTTTTACTGTTAATTTATTTTGTCATAAGGATATGACATTAAACCTTGGGGGTAGAGTAATATATTTGTTATATGTGGTTTTTTTGAGTTATACATATAAAAAAAATTAAAAAAATTGAGTTACCTTATTCCTAAGGCAACTTACTTCATGTACTTTCATGAATTTCTTGTTCGGTTCTTTGTCATGGTCATAATATTTTGAACAGTCGATTTTTTAGGACTTTTAGTTGTTTTAACTTATTTTGGTAAGTAAATTGGTTAAACTTGATTTGACTTGAAAAGTATGACACTTAAAAAAGACGAACTTGATTAAGTACACGGGTTTTATGATCACTTTTCTAGGCTCATACTTACTTATTACTGATTGAAATCATAGTTTTCGTTATCCCAAGTGTATTGTGTTGTTAGGTTATATTGTCTAGTCCTCCTGCTTATCTGAAAATCTAGAACTTGCCTTGAATGTGGATTGAGGAAAAATTCTAGGTAGATCTTTGAGTTAAGAAATGAACGTAGGCCTTCTTTGTTGAGCCATAACCTAAATTGACCTACCTTAATAATTTTTATCCCTAGTTAGCCCAGTTGAGCTTACATAAATTATCTCTTATTTTGTTGATCATCAAGCTTTAACCCTTAGCCTGTTTGTTGTTATGACTTGTTCTTTGTTCACCCAACTCCCTTTTGGGAACTTTAAGAGTTGATCTGAATGTAAAAATCTTGGCGTGAGGTGTAATTGTGAAAATAATTGGTGAAAGAATAATTATTTGAGGTTGTAAATCTTTTGAGGTGTTGCCATGAGAACTGAAAAAGATAGTTGCTTATGAAATTCTTAGAAAAAAACAAAAAAAGAAGGGAGAGGATAGCAACAAAGAAATGTTGGCATCTCCGTAAAAAAAATGTAAAAGGGATGAAACAAAATAGAGGTTATTGTTTAAATCATAGCGAAGACAATTGTACTTAAGTGATAAAATAAAGTGTAGTGCCCATAGGGAATTTAAGTCACTATTATCCATATGTATCATACCTATTCCTAAACCTACATTACAACCTTGTAAAAGTCCTACATGATCTAGACTCAAAGACTCCTACATTAGTGGAGAACCACATGATAGTCAAGCATATAGCAATTTCCAGAAGCTTGAGGTACTTCTTTGTTGAGAGTGAGTGAATTTTTCTATCAATGCCCTTCTTTATTTTACATCTATATATTGTGTGATACATGGGCATCTCCCTTCATTTTGTGAGACACACTAGGGATTAGGAAATATTATGATTTCAGTTCTCAATAGGTGAATATAAGTACGGTTAAAAGTTGTATGAACTTGTGAATTGGTCTTAGTTACTTTTTCTTAGGCGAAAGGTCTCGTGATTTTGGTTAAATTATTTAGCTGATATGTTTAGTTATTTTATTTGCTCGAGGACGAGCAAATATTCAAGTGTGGGAGAATTTGATAAGTGTATTTTACTTGATTTTTAATATTTAATTTTCTCTGTAAAAATAAAGAAATTATCATATTCTTCCCTAACTTTTAGTAAATTATGTAGGAAAGACTGCAAAGCAAGCGATGCAGAATCAAGGAAAATTTTAAGAAATAGCGCATCAAAGGAGAAAAGTAAGCTGTGATGGAGTAAATAAACAAGGAACAAAGAAGACAATCTACGAAGGGACTTTCATAATAGACCCATAACAGATCCATAACCAAGATCCATAATCAACCCATAACAAAACTCATAGCCAAAGAATAACTAGTTATGGAGTAGTTATAAAATGGACGTCTCAGAAATTCGGAAGGAGCATCGAGAGAAGGAGAACTCAGCATATAACTGAATCCATTTCAGAGTTTTTTCCTTTTCATTTCGGTCAGTTGTTCAGTTCTTTAAATTTCTGCCCAGTCATTATAGTGGATTTTCTTTCTAGTTCGTAATAAAATTTATCTTTGAAAATTACTCTATATCCTGCTTTTAATTAAATATGGAGAGTTATTATTTCTGCATATTTCTTACTATTTTTTTATCTAATGGACAAGAATATTTTCATTATCAATACTAGCTCCAGTATGGAGTAACCTACTATATATTGGGAGAAAGACGGATCTTAATATTTCTATATAATAGTAGATATTATTCCTCAAATTTACATGCTTGAGCTAGAATTTATTTAACTTTTATCTGCTTTTACAGTTAGACGTTATTTAATTTATTAATATCTATCTATCTTGTACTACATATTAACTATTTATTAATTCTGTAATCGAGAGAGGCGGAAGAAATAATATAGCTAAGTGTAGTATTGATAAATGTTAATATTTATTGAGTGTTATAATTAATTTTACACTTATTTGTAATCGAGAGAGGCGAATAGTGTAATAATCAGTTATAATAAGTAGGGTAACCGAAAGGGACTTACTAACAAGAGCGTTTTTTACTTCAATCATATATTTCTAGTTCTTTAATATTACTAGTTTGAAGATTAATTTGTATAACCGAGAGGGGTGCAATTAATTATTCAACTTAAGTAATAATATATATTTGTAATCGTGAGAGGCATTTATACATTTTTGAAGAATAGAAATTGAAGAATAATAATACTACTATATAATATAAATATTAAGTGAAGTCAAGATCCCAACACCTTTTTATTATATTTGTAAAAAATAAAATATTTTCTATTGCTCTATTCATGCATTTTTAATAGTTAATTTGCAACTCAACTCTTTCTAATTTTCTCTAATAGTAATTAAAACAAAAAACGTCTATAGAATAGATAAACCAATCTTTGTGGGTTCAACATCTTTCTATACTATTATTTGACAGACTATGAGTTAGAATTTTATATACACTAAACACTCGTCAGCCACGCTTGTACAATATTCCCGTGGAATACGCCCCCACGACCTTTCGTAACAAATAACAAGTCTGTACATCCATACCACCGACCGCACTAACGCTAAAAAGCGATCAAGAATCCATAACCAGGATGCAAAGCCTCCTTCACAAACACTGATCTCAGGTGACGCTGAAAATAATACCAACTTACTTTAAATATCGAAACTACTTTCCTGCTCATCCGAGCTCGTGATATTCTTGTCAACACCGAACTGTAACCTTGATCCTCTCTTCAAATTCCATACCACTCACTGCACCCAACACGCCAATATACAATAGAACACGATTCCTATCATAACTCCGGGACCACCAATAGATTAACACTTCATCATATAAAAACTTTCCACTTAACTCACTTTAGGAGAACCATTGCGACACACAGGTGAATTCTCATAACCGTAGAATACGCCAAATCTCTAAGTAGTGGTCTTAAGCCACCATAGCCCTTCCGGGACCCGCCTACACATGAGATGCCATAACAGTAGAATACTTCTGAATAACAACAATTACGGCAGCCGACCAGCCCCACACGTACCACCACAAATCACTCGCATAACTTGGTCGCACTGAAGGAACTGATCACTGCCACCAATACGCCAATTCCACTATGACTAATCAATCTATTTTCTTATAATTTATCTTTGATTGCTTTAGATTAATAATAACTTCATTAAACACATAATGCCCTCCACCCGAGTGGCCTTGAAACACGAGACAATGTTGTTCCAAATCCCACGAACCATTTCATATCTTCCTTGTGCGCACATTCGCATCTCGACTAGCACATCCATTCTCATAATTCCTCTAAGAATCTGAAGTCCTTTTTCTTCTTTTCTTCTCAATGCTACGCTGCAAGTCAAAACATCATAAAACATTCTAAGCCTCTTATCGTGAGCTGCTTCACAAGCCCGAATCCTAAACACATTGCGGCTTAAATCCTTAGGCACCGCATTTTTAACCTTTGAATTTACTAGGACCGTTGTTGAGAGCCACCCGCTCTGACTTGGCCCCGAATAATCAATTCCATAAATCTTCTAACACATGAATACCACCTCGATGAAGCACCCGGCAGAATCACTTTCCTGGAAATCCGCATCTATGCAAGGCATGAATCCTAAATTCTTCCCCAAGTCTGAACATGAGTCAACAAGGCTAACCCTAGTACACTTTTAACAATTCCTTTGCTCATTTTACCATTTTATGTCCTTTTCCTATAGCTGAAGTAACCCATCAATATGCTAATAATCAGAAACCTCGCAAGTAGTTAACCAAGCAATCCTTAATCAAAGGGGACTCACCCACTTTGCCTGAAGCCATTATAACACAATTCTGGATTTCACCGGGATCCTTTATCTCTTGTTGACATAACCTTGCGCAATCAACCGCCAAAATTCTCGAAATCTTTCTGTAAAACCCTCTTATTATACTCTGAATCATCAACCAAGTTTACGCGACCGATCTCGTTACTGTATAGCCAATAGAACCCTTTGCAGAAGCCTCTCCAACCATGCAACTGCCAACCTGCTAACTGGAGATATCCCGCCTATGGAATCTACGTGCCGACATCTTCCAACTCTGCTACGGGGGGTGCAATCACCATGACATTAATGATCCATCCTGAGTCCAAGCTCACTCTCTAGCTGCACGAGCCCATTCACCCCTCGTCGACATCAATTAAATGCAGGGCAACATCCTTCCTATTCAAAGTTAGGTTGTATCTTTCTCCATTTCTAGCAGCCCCTTTCTATTATATCGAAATCTCCTTCCGCCTAATAGCCCATACTCGAAATTCATCTGTAGGCCCAAATAACCAATCACTAAAATTCCCAAATCACTATACACTCTCCCACTTTGGCGAAACTCACCCCTTTAGTGGACTACTCGACCTTTGCTTCTTATACCTGGCCTTCTAGAAATTTTAACTACCGCCTGACACGCTCCACATGCCCCTTCTCGTCCGTTGCTGCTCAGTTGTTGCCTTAAATAAAATCTATCTTCATGGCACTTGAACCCACAATTGCTGCTAACTTTACACCTTTCGGAAGATCATCTTCCTTATTTTGACATTAGAAACACTTATTCAACCTTGAACTACCGCACCCTGCGATATCTGACAACCGCATTTTCAATCCCCAAAGGCGAATTGTAGAAGATCATAACACCGGTGAACTTAGTACGTTCAATTAGGACAAAGACACCCCATCATAGAAAAAAGCTCCACCTCGCTCGCAAATACCAAGTCCCATTACTCCACCAGCCCACATCTGACCATTCTTAGTCCGATTGCCTTTCCTCTGCCAGGAATAAAATACTGAATCTCTAGATTATGCACTGAGTAAACCTCCCTTCATGTCATTCACTGCCCCGACACGTAGGCAATTGTCCTACCATCATATCAATATTGTGGAACAATAGTTTATAGCATCATGGAAATTTGTGCCTAGCCTTAGAGCTCTCAGAAGTACCGATACTGAGCTGAAACGACAGAATATCTTTCCACAAGGCGACAATAATAGCTCAGACAACTATACAGGGAGAAACACCCCGCACTGCATCGGTAGTACCATAACAATTCTTCAATTCTCGATTTATAAGAAGCGGTTTGCGTCGCAAAAGATTGAATAGGAAGGAATTAAAGGCATAAGCCTCCATGGATCAAATCACACGATGAGGAATCAAGAAGGGAAGTACTCCTAATAGTCATGTAACCTCCCGAGGATAAGTACAGACGTCTCCATACCGATCTGTGAGACTCTACTAGACTTGATCATGACTCATGAGACCCTAGGAACCTAGTGCTATGATACCATATTGTCACGACCCCAAATTCACTAAGGGTCGTGATGGAGCCGGACACCACTGTCAGGCAAGCCAACCAAAATACTTAATTAAATTCTCATTTTAATACTCCTGAAATCTACGATTTTCCTCCAAATTTACCAAATAAAAGATAATCGCTTAAATTCAAATTAAATGATAAGCAATTAATACAAAATACTTCAGAACCATCCCGGAACTTGGTGTCACAAGTGCATGAGCAACTTCTAGGAAAAATTGATTAAAGTACAACAACTGTCCGGAATACAATTTGGACAAAAAATAAATAGAATCCTGAGAGAGAGAGAGAGACTATTCTAGCTGTGGGTCGCCTCGAGGAAATACAGCTCACCTAGTCTACGCATCAACCATGCTGCTACGCCTAGTAGGCCACTAGAGGTGCATGTGTCTGTGCAACAAAAATGCATAGAAATGTAGTATGAGTACAAAAATAATGTGTACTTAGTAAGTATGCCGTCAAATCTCGAAGAAGTAGAGACGAGAGGTCGACTTCGACACTTACTAATGGTCCAGTAATGTTATATCAATGATATATTAAATCGTGAATTTTTATAAGCATAATTTTAATCCAATACAGTGAAGCAAGTAAGCAATTCTTTCTTTTATAGGAAATTTCCAAATTCCTTTTCATCATTTATACAAATATTCTCAAGCCGGCAAGAGGCTATAACAACTTTAACAAGTTCAAGGCAAGTAATACAAGCATGCGCAAATCATGCCAAGGACGTACGACCCGATCCAATAATATTTAAATTGTGCACTGCCAGAGGTTCGAATGGCGCGATCCATAGATGCATCTATTTAATCTACTGAGGCGTTCAGCCCGTTCCATAATTTAAACACGCACAAACAGCCAATCAAGAAGTCATCAGGACACAATTATCCAAAGAAAACCAATTCTCTTTTAGCAATTAAGAAAAATGAAGTTTAATTCCTTTTAGAAATTCATTTACCAATTCGATAGGATTTAAGCAGTTCAAACTGTCAATAACATTACAGATATTCCAAGTACAACATGCTTTTGGGTCCTAGACTACTCGGACAATAACATAAGGCTGTATTTTTGGCGGTCCCGGGCCTTAAATGGGCCAAACGGGCCGGGCCTGGCGGTCCCGGGCTTCGTGGGCCTGCTGGGTGGAACCGGCCCGTGACGGGCCTAAGCCCAGATGGTCCTGGGCTAAACGGGCCGGTCTCGTGGGCTTAGCGGGCCTAACGGGCTTTTTT
>MU685734.1:75671-96052 GCA_026770625.1 Nicotiana glauca
CACTGGTGCTCCAGTCTCCCGCAAATTTTACAGGAGTTAGCAAAGTATACCGGTCCAGCATAATATGCTGGAGTTCGTACACAAATGCACCAGAACTCCCGTATATTATACTGGACCGGTCCATGTTACAGCAAAATAGTGGCTATTTTTTATTGACTTGATAAACGCTGACTATTTTTCATTGACCAGTGTGAAAACTGGCTATACCATGATATTTTAACCTAAATATTAGATATAGAATAAATAGAGTTATTTTGATATTTCCAATATCTTGCAAAGGATATTTTTGGTAAGATGAAATTCAAAACAACTTTCGCTTCTGCTTTTAGGAGAAATTATTTATTTAGTTTATGAAAAAC
The DNA here is from genome assembly GCA_026770625.1 of Nicotiana glauca. Taxonomy (NCBI): domain Eukaryota; kingdom Viridiplantae; phylum Streptophyta; class Magnoliopsida; order Solanales; family Solanaceae; genus Nicotiana; species Nicotiana glauca. The sequence goes on from MU685734.1 coordinate 76,031, forward strand.
AACTTTTGTTTCTTCCTAAAAGTACTTTTTATTCTAAAAACTTAGGCAAACAACTCAATTTTTTAAGAACTTTTGGTATTGAAGCTTGGCCAAATAGATAGTTTTATTAATATTCAAAAGCATTTTTTTCTTAACAATTCTTTAAAATAAGCGTTTATTTAAAAAAATAAGCGTTACTTACTTCCTATAAGTTTGACCAAACAATCAATTAGTAGGCTAAACTTATGACTTTTTGGTGACAATAACATTCAAGTACAATATTTTGAAGCAACCTAGTTGGCAACAACTGATTAGAATATCAAACATAGGCAATTTCTTTTATTAGTTATCAGAAGTTGATTCATATTTTTCTTTTCGCGCCTTAAGTTAGTTCTATGGTTTTTGGATCCTAATTGGCATCCACATAATAAGTTAATAACTTTCCTTTCTTAATGAATATTTTAGGTTTTTTTTTGAATTATATATCCAAAATTACTTAAAGTCGGATACCATTGTGATTAAAGATTTTGAAAAATCGAAACAATAAGATTTATGCTAACTAAAGTTAGAAAGTACTTAAATCGTGTGGACCACAATAATATATATTTGATAGTTTTCAACTCAAGTTCTACGCACAATTCACTTATACATAGCGCTATATTTTCATAACTATTATACATCGCCTCTTGCTATATCTTGGTTGTTAGGGGGTGAAAGCTTTATCATATCATTAATTGTTATTTGCAACTCTTGGTGTTGAGCTTTGAGCAGCTTTTTCATCTTTGTTTTTGTAACGACCCGATCAGTTGTTTTGAGCTCTAGCATGTCGTTCAGCGGTCTGAGGCCATGAGCAACTTCATTTCAGGTATATTGACTTGTGCGTATGGTCGAAATTGAAATTCAGGAAGATCGGAGTTAAATTTAAATGAAAATTCTCATTTCAGAAGCCTTAAGCTGGAGAAAATGGCTAAGATTAGAATTTTGAGTAAACGACCTCGGAATCAAGATCTGAAGGTTCCAGCAGGTTCGTATGATGATTTCGAACTTGGGCATATGCCCGGTTTGGGTTTTGGATAACCCGGGAATGTTTTGGCGCATATTGTAAAAATTAGGATTTTGGAACAAATTTCATAAGTTTGGCTTAAAGTGCATTTTAGTGATATCGATGTCCGTTTGGGATTTCGAGACTGGGAGTAGCTCCGTATGGTGATTCCGGTGTTGGGAGCGTGATCAAAAGTGAATTCGGAGGTCTGTAGGTCATTTTGAAGCCATTTGGCTGAAGATAGAAATTTGAAGGTTTTTGAGAAGTTTGAACGGAAGTGGACTTATTGATACCGGGTTCGGAATCCGATTCCAGGAGTTGGAGTGGGTCCGTAATGTCAAATATGACTTGTGTGCAAAATTTGAGGTCAATCGGACATGATTTGATAGGTTTAAAGGTCGAAAATAGAAGTTGAAAATTTCAAAGTTCATAAAGCTTGAATCGGGGTGTAAATCATGGTTTTAGCATTGTTTGATATGATTTGAGGCTTCGAGCAGGTCTGTAATGTGTTTTGAGATTAGCTGGTAGGCTTGGTTGAGGTCCCGGGGGCCTCGGGTGGATTCCGAGTGGTTAACGGATCGATTTTGGAGTTGAAGAAAAGCTGAAGCAGCTGGTATCTGGTATTTCTGCACATACGAAGTTTTGGCCGCAGGTGTGGAGCCGCAGAAGCGGCCAGGAAGACCGCAGATGCGGATTTTGGTGAGGAATGTTGGGACCGCAGATGCGGTCAGGGATCCGTAGATGCGAGAGTGCACCTGCGGAAAAGGAAGCGCAAAAGCAGAAGCTGGCAGCTTGGGAAGGAACCGCAGAAGCGGCGTTTGACCGCATAAGCAAAAATAATTCCGCAGAAGCAGAAATGACTAAAGCAGTGAGGTCTTTAAAATTCGGGGTTGAGTTTATTTCAACTCCATTTTTCTTCCATTGGAGTCGATGGGGAGCAACTTTGAGGTGCCATTTTTATCACTTGTCATGAGGTAAGTAATTTATGCTAGCTTTGGTTAAATACAAGGTTTATCTATGAATTTAGACTTGAAAAATTGTAGAAAAAGTGGGGTTTTAGTGGAAAACCTAGAAAATTATATTATTGAATTTTACCACGAATTTGAGCATGGAATTAGGAGTAAGTTATATATTTGAACTAGTGAAGCTATGGGTAGAGTATATCTTCAAGAAATTTCGGAATCGGGGCACGTGGGTCCGAGGGAATTTTGGTCATTTCACTTAGCGGGGTTGGGGATTTGTATAATTTGAATTGTTAACAAGTATTCGAGTATATTCTCATTAGTTTGCCGTTATTTGGCTAGTTTCGGAACATTTGGCAACGATTCGAATCGTCAGGAAGGCTTGGAGGCCGTTTATCGATCTTCGGAGCGAGGTGAATCTCCATTCTAACCTTGTAAGAGGGAAATGTCCCCATAGGTGTAATAATTGATTATGTGCTCCTATTTGCGGGGGTTACGTACATACGAGGTGACGAGAGTCCGTGCGTAGCTACTATTATGCAGTTGTCCCGGTAGTTAGGACCCAAAAGCATATTATACTTAGATTATTTATGAACCCATTGATATCTTGAATTGCTTAAATCATCTTGGACTAGTAAATGAATTTAAAAAGAGATTAAACATCATCCTTCCTGAATTGTTAAAAAGAGAAATTGTCTTATTTGGATAAATATCCCCGATAAGTCCTGAATTGACTGATTGAGCATGTATCTCTATGTGTACTTGCGTCGCATGCATGATTCGCGAGTAGGGTATGTGTTTATTTGTGGAACGGGCCAAACACCTCGGCAGATTAAATAGATGCATCTATGGTTCGACCCTCGGCAGTGCACAGTTTACATTTCTGTTGGATCGGGCCGTCGCCTCGATGTGATTTGCGCATGTTATTTGTCTCTTGAGAATTTTAAGCGTGAAATTTGCTCTTCGTGGCTTGATATAAATTGATAAGATAATAAAGATTAAACCTTGAAAATCCTTGATTATTTGTTGAAGGCGTTTACCTGTTTTCTGGTTTCGTGAACTAGAACTACTATATAAATCCAAGTTTTTCCTCACATTTTTAGAACATTGTTAATTGACCTCTAGTAAGTGTCGAAGTTGACCATCTCGTCTCTACTTATTTGAGGTTAAGCGGGATACTCATTGAGTACATGTTGTTTACGTACTCATACTACACTTCTGTGCATTTTTGTTGCACAAGTATATGTATCTCTAGCAGCCTATTGGGCGTAGCAGCGTGGATAATTCTGGGACTAGGTGAGTTGCATTACTAGAGGCGACCCGCAACTAGTGTAGTCCCTTTTAGCATATTGTATTTATTTTCTGTCCATTGTATTTTGGATGGATGTTGTATTTTATTTCCTTATCTGTAGATGCTCATGAACTTGTGACACCGGGTTCTGGAAGGATTTTGGATTATTCAATATTAAGTCTTTTATCGACTTCATGTTCATTTTGTATAATTTTTATTATCTAATATTTAACGTATAAGAAAAATGATCTTCCGCAAATACTAAAATTGAAATTTAATTATGCATCCTTGGTTGGCTTGCCTGACAGCGGTGTCTGGTGCCACCACGACCCTTGGTGGATTTTGGGTCGTGACAACATGGTATCAGAGCACTAGGTTCTCGTCGGTCTCATGAGTCATGAGCAAGTCTAGTAGAGTCTCGCGGATCAGTACAGAGACATATGTACATGTCATCGGGAGGCTACAAGGCTGTTAGGAGTACTTCCCTTCTTGATTTCCTTATCGTGCGATTATTCCTTTGAGGCTTATGCCTTTGATTTCATCCTACTTGATCTAACGCGAGCACTTGTTATAAATCGAAAATTGAAGGATTGTAGTGGGACTACAAATGTGGTGCGGGATGATTCTCCCAATGTAGTTTATTGGACTATTATAGTCACCTTATGGAAGGATATTCGAGCGTTCAGCTCAGTAACAGAACTTCTAAGAGCCTTGAGGCTAGGCACAGGTTGTCGTGATGCTTATGAACGATTATTCCACAGTATTGGTGTGATGGTAGGATGTTTTCCCGCGCGTCGGGGCAGTGAATGAATTGAAGGTAGGTTTACTCAGTGCATAATCAAGAGATTAAGTATTTTATTCTCGGGAGGGGAAAAACAATCGAACTAAAGATGGTCATATATGGACTGGTGGAAATAATGAAACGTGGTAATTGTAAGAGTGGTGGAGTTCTCCTCTATATTGAGGTGATGTTGTCCTAATTGGACGTATTAAGTTTGTCAGTGTTTTGATCCTCTACAATTCACCTTTGGGGCAAGATATCATGAGATAGTATCGGAGATGCAACTATCAGATATCTAGGGTGCGGTGGTTTAGGATTGAATCTGTATTTCAATGTTGATAGTTCGAGAAAGATGACCTTCGGAAAGGTTTGGAGTTAGTAGCAAATTGCTGATTCAAGTTCTATGAAGATAAATTTTATTAAGGCAACGACTGAGCATCAAAAGATGAGAAGGACATGTAGGAAGGGTTAGGCGGAGTTTTAAACTTCTAAAAGGCCAGGCTTAGGAGCACAGGCGGAGAAGTTGGTTAAAGAAGTGTGTTTGCCTAAAGTGGGAGAGCAGCGGAGCTGCGTAAGGTCTTGGTAATAAGATGACTATGCACCTTAGGGAAAATCGGGAACGATTGAGAATATTGGTGCTTGGCAATTAAGTTCTATGGGTCTAATTTGAAGTAGGGATTCTTGTGCGGCCGGAGATTTAATATAACGGAAAGGAGCCGCTTAAATGAAGAAGGATGTAGCATGACTTTGAATTGAAAGGATGTTGTCGCACACTTAAATGATGTCCACGATGGGTAAATAGACCTGTGTAGTTGGAAAGTAAGCTCAGACCCAGTATAGGTTATTGATATCGAAGTGATTGTGCCCCGTGCAGCGGCGTTGGAAGAGGCTGGGGAGAGCTTCTATAGGTGGGTTACCCAAGTGAGCAGGTTAGCGGTCGCGTGGTTGGCAAGGCTTCTGCGAAGAATCCTATCGGTTATATAGCAAAGGAATCGATTGTGAAAATATGTTAATGAGTCAGAATATAAGAAGGGGTTTTACTGAAAAATTTCGAGACCTTGGGGGTTGATTGCGCGAGGTTGTGTCAATAAGAGATAAAGAGGGCAGGCGAATTCCAGATTTACGGTATAATGGCTTCAAGCTAAGTGGGAGAGTCCCACCGCTTATGATGGGGATGCAGAGTTAACTGCTCATGAGGTTTCTGGTTATTAGCATATTGATGGGTTATTCCAGCTACGGGAAAAGACCATAAGTGGTAAAATGAGTATATGAATTATTGGGGGCGTGCAATAGTTGGCCTTATTGGCTCATGTCCGAACTTGGGAAAAGATTAAGGATTTATGCCTTGTATAGATGCAGGTTTTAGAGGAAGTGGTTTCGCCGGGTGCTTCGTCGAGAGGGTATTCGTGTGTTATAAGATTTATGAGGTGGATTATATTCGGGACCTAGTCAGAGTGGGTGGCTATCAGTAATGGTCCTAGTGAATTCAGGAGTTAAAGTGTGATGCCTATCGATTTCGAGCCTATGGGTACGACTAAGAATCAAGCTTAGAAAACGGCTTATGAGAAGAGGCACAGAATGTTCCGGAGTGTTTTGGCTTGTGATGTAGCAATTGGGAGGTATGAAATGGTTCGTGGAATTTGAGACAGCATGGTCTCGTGATTCAAGGTCACTCGGAATAAGTGCAGATGGAGTATGCTATGTATTAAATGGAGTTAGTATTATTTCTAAGGCAATCAAGGATAAATTGGAAGAAGATAGATTGGTTAGCCATAATTTAGTTGGCATATTGGCGGTAGAGATCAACTTTTTCGGCGTGATTAAGTTATGAAAGTGATCTGTGGCGGTGCGTACGAGGCTTGTCAGTCGCCGTAATTGATATTATTCTGAAGCATTCTACTGTTATGGATTGTTATGTGGAAGCAGATTCCGGAAGGGCTATGGTGGCTTAGACCACTACTTAGATGTTTGCATGTTTTACGCTTATGAGTATTCGGCGGTGTGTTGCGGTGATCCTCTTAAAATGAGTTCAGTGAAAAGCTTTGATGTGATGAAGTATTAATCTATTAGCAATTCTGGAATTATGACGAAGAATCGTGTCCCACTATTCATGGGCATGTCGGGAGCAGCGAGTAATATGAAATTTGAAATGATAATCAAAGTTACAGTTCGGTGTGGACAAAGATGTCACAAGCTCAGATGATCAGGAAAGGAGTTTCGGTGTTTAAAAGTAAGTTGGGATTGTCTTCAGTGTCACCTGAGATTGGTGTTTTGTAAAGAGGGCTTGTATCATGGTTAATGATTCTTGACCACTTTTCAGTGTTAGTGCGGTCGGTGGGTTGGAGGTAAGACCCAGTTAATTGTTGTGGTAGATTGTGGGAGTATGTTCCACAGGAAGATTGCATAAATGTGTCACGTAGCCACTTGATTGATTAAAGATCTAGACCAAGTATGAAGAATTGTGATGATATCGTTAAATTAAGAATGGATGCCTGGAGGGCACTCGGATTCCGAGTTGGGGACTATACTCCGGTTATGATGGATGTCCTTGTGTGTTATGAGAATAGGGATATTAGTATGGAACTTTGAAAGGTTATTGGCTTAGTTTGATATGACCAGGATCGACTTGAGGTCGGTGGATGGATTTAAATATGAATTTGGGCTTTATAACATGCGAGTTGTGTTCATTTCAGCGAGCGTTCCTTGTGAAGGAATAATCGGAGTGTTATCTTGTCGTCAGCTATTCCAGGTAATGATGTATTGCGCTGTATGAGTTGTTTTTATGTGTTGAGGTTCCGCGTGGCGATGATGCTAGATGAGCAGAATGGCTCTTGAGATTCAGATCTTCTATCGCACCTCAGTTGTGCCCGAGTTTGTAGATTATAGCATTATATGTCTCCCCAAAGAATGGTATTATACACTTAGTGTGTTTATGACCGATATCCGGTATTTTGTTGTAATGAGCGATTTAGCTCAACGTACATCTCCTTATGTGAGTTCTATGTGTGGATCGGGTGGCATGCCGCCATGGGTATGTTATTTGGATCGGGTTGCACGCCACAACAATGTGATGTTCAGTACAGTTCCCCTATTTGCCTTTATGTGTTCTATTTCCCATTTTCTGAGGGAAGCTCGTTCTAGCTGTGAGCCCGCGTTACATGTATGATTCGCGAGCGGGATGTCCATTTAGCATGTTGTCCGCATCGCATGTATGATTCGCGAGCGAGGTAATTAGATCTCCTTTTCAGAGTTTGTTTCCTTTGTATCACATTCTAATTGGTAGCCTATTGGCACATGGTAGCGTCATATGGGACTTTTGATTGTGTCCAAGGTGGCTTATTGCCTGAGCAGTTCGTACTGGGTGAGACGAGATTATTGGATTTAGGACCATGCAATCTGGTTATATGAAGTGTATTAAGGAGCTAAGACCATTAGATGGTTCAGGAGGAGGCAATGACTCTGGTCAGGGGTATAGACCCAATGATTTGTTGATTCATCAGTTGGTTATGAATTTCGGCACATCTCTTCCATCGTGTCGGTGTTGTAAAAGTTAGAGCAAAACCTATGTAGGTCATGAGGTGGAATGGGAGCATCGAATTCGTGGAATTTCACTTAATTTGATTAGAAATGTTATTGTGGTCGTATGAGTAAATTGATGCAAAGTGTGAATTCAGCAAAGTTGTGCAGTCGTGTTTGGGTACAGTGTGTAGTGGTTGATGTGGTGATCATATGTTGGAAACAGGCTTGGCAGAAAAATTCCGGGTGTTGGCATTGGGATTTAAGGCTTATTTTCTTGAATAAATGAGTGTATCTACAGAATTATCGAGCTAAGGTGCTCAGCTGAGTGGTGGTAACACGGGTCGATGCATGAGGTGTTAAACAATGATTTCAGACTACTTCAGTGTAGTTCTCAGCACGTTCGAGGACGAACGCATGTTTAAGTGGGAGAGAATGTAATGACCCGACCGGTCGTTTTGAGCTCTAGCGCGTCGTTCAGCTGTCTGAGGCCATGAGCAGCTTCATTTCAGGTATATTGACTTGTGCGTATGGTCGAAATTGAAATTCATGAAGATCGGAGTTAAATTTAAATGAAAATTCTCATTTCAGAAGCCTTAAGTTGGAGAAAATGGCTAAGATTGGATGTGACGACCCAAATGGTCATCACCGTATTTCTCCCTTTTCCCGCGCTTTCGAGGCCTTGAAAACCTCACTTTTAGTCACCTCGATTTGCATGCGCAGTCCGGGCGCGCAGCCGGAAAAGCTTTTATGTTGAAATATGTGAAATTTGTGAAACTTTTGAAGAATTTTTATATTAATATGATTAAAGTTGACTCCGGTCAACATTTTTGGTAAACGGATCCGGATCCGTAGTTTGACGGTCCCAGAGGGTTCGTAGAAAAATATGGGACTCGGGCATGTGCCCGGAGTCGAAATCCGAGGTCTAGAACCCGAGTAAAAGAATTTTTCTGTTAAATTGTTTTTCTGAAATTATTAAGGAAAATGGAAATGAAAATTAATTAAAAGACTATGATATCGGGCTCGTATTTTGGTTCCAATGCCCGGAGCAAGTCTTATATATTGTTTAAGTGCTTTCTGTGAAGTTTGGTCGAAATCGGACGTCATTTGACGTGTTTCAGACTATGAGTTCCAAGTATGAAGGTTTAAGAAGTTTGAAATAAAAATCATGTGTTTTAAGGCTCGATTCTATGTAAATGATGTTATTTTGGCGATTTGATCGCACGAGTAAGTCCGTAGGATGTTTTTGAGGTTGTGTGCATATTTGGTTTGGAGCCCTCGAGTTTTTGATAGGTGTCGGATTGCATTTCTCATAGTTGAAAAACCTGGTGTGCTTCAGTTATGCAGGCTTCGTAATTGCGAAGCCAGCACTCGCAATTGCGTGCTTTTTATCGCAAATGCGAAATATCCCCTGCGCAGCATCCTTCGCAAATGCGAAGCAATCGATCGCAAATGCGATGCCCACCTTTAGCCTCAGCCTTCGCAAAGGCGACCTTTTGGTTCGCAAATGCGAAAATTGGCAGCCTAGTAAGGGTTCGCAAATGCGAGTCCAGCTTCTCATTTCCCACATTTGGTCGGGGTTCGCAATTCGCAATTGCAACATCAGAGGCTCTGCAATTCTATACTTAGTCGAATTTTAAGTCATTTTTCACCATCCTTCCAAACGAAAAACCCTTGGGCGATTTTTCAAGAGCGAGCTCCATTCCAAATCAGTTGTTAGTCGATTTTTACTTGTTTCTTTCAATCATTAACATCATTTAACATGTTTTCCACTTAAAAATCAAGGTTTTCATGTGTGAAAATGGGGATTTTGGGTAGAACNGCCCCGGGGCATTTTTGGAATTTTTGAGTAAAACTTTGGGAAATTCATTTTCATGCATTCAAGTTGATTCAATTAGCATTTGTTGATACATTCAAGTAATTTGTTACTAGATTCGAGCGGTTTGGTGGTGGATTTGAGGGGTAAAGATATTCTAGAGGATTGAGTTGAGTTTGGAGCATTCGAGGTAAGTGTTTGATATAACTTTGGCTTGAGGGAATAGGATTATAGTATTATTGATTGCTATTTGCTAAATGATCGAGTACGGTGTATAGGTATGGTGATGAGTATCTATACACCGGTGTCTAGCATGACCGTGGGTCTTTGTGGTTAGTTGTTCTTGGTATATTTGGATCTCTTCCAAACTAATTAATGAATTCTACCTAATGTGAATAGTTGAGGATAAATTGTGAATTTGTGAATTCTTTGGAGCGTTGGCTCTAACGATAAAATACTATTGAGTAATAAATGAAAGAATCGGTAAGAAATGTAATTAAATCCCTTGCCGGAATGACTTAAGTATATTGATTATCTCCCTTTCCGAGATATGGAAGTTATTGCCATTCCTCCCTTGCCGGGACTTAGTTGTTTAATTGTGTTTTTTCCTTGCCGGGACATTCCTCATTACTATGTATTCCCCTCGCCCGTTGGTTGTGATTACTGTTTGGGTGAGGAAGAGTGATAATGCACGAAGGGTCATTCCATGCCATTTTTGATTATATTTGCACGAAGGGTCATTCCGTGCCATTGTTGATTATATTATGCACGAAGGGTCATTTCGTGCCATGAAATGAGGGACTATGTGAGGAAAGCACGAAGGGTGATGCCGTGCATTTTGTTTGATTGCCTCGGGTGAGGATGAGAGTAAAAGCACGAAGGTTGATGCCGTGCAACTGTTGGATTTCTTGTCTCTGTTAAATTATTGTTGTGCCCTATTTCTTATTTAAGTTGATGACTTTTATATCCGGATTGTACTCCCCCATAGCATGTTTTCCCTCCCTTTTAACTGTTTAGTTTTGGTATCCATTCCTTTTTGTTGCGCATATATATATATATATAGAGAGAGAGAGAGAGAGAGAGAGAGACTGTTCATGTTGATTTGGTAGTCCTGTCTAGCCTCGTCACTACTTCGTCGGGGTTAGGCCTGGCACTTACCAGCACATGGGGTCGGCTGTGCTGATGCTACACTCTGTGCATCTTTTTGCACAGATCTAGGAGCAACTTTTGGACAGCAGCAGTAGGATTGCCCGGGAGCTGTCTTCAGTCCAGGGACTCACGAGGTAGCCTAGCTGGCGTTCGCAGGCCGAAGTCCCTTCTATGTTTAGTTTGTTTTCTTTGTTTCGAGACAAACAGTATGTAATATCATTTCAGACTTGTTTTTAGAACTCTATAGCAGTCCGTGAGCTAGTGATACCAGATTTTGGGCAGAGATTCGTCTTAAACTTTCGCATTTTGATTTCAGTTTTATAAGCTTAAAGTCTTTCGCTTTTATTTAATTGCTTTCGTATGTTTATATTGTTGAGAAATTATTAGAGAATATTTACTGATTGGCTGGCCTGGCTACTTTAGTAGACACCATCATGACTCCCGATGGCGAGGAAATCCGGGTCGTGACATTGGAATTTTGAGTAAACGACCTCGGAATCAAGATCTGAAGGTTCCAGCAGGTTCGTATGATAATTTTGGACTTTGGCATATGCCCAGTTCGGGTTTTGGATAACCCGGGAATGTTTTGGCACCTATTGTGGAAGTTAGCATTTTCGAAGAAATTTCATAAGCTTGGCTTGAAGTGCATTTCAGTGTTATAGATGTCCGTTTGGGATTCCGAGACTGGGATAGATCCGTATGGTGATTCTGAAGTTGGGAGCATGATCGAAAGTGAATTCGGAGGTCCGTAGGTCAGTTTGAAGCCATTTGGCTAAAGATAGAAATTTGAAAGTTTTTGTAAAGTTTGACCGGAAGTGAAATTTTTTATATCGGGTTCGAAATCCGATTCCGAAAGTTGGAGTGGGTCCATAATGTCAAATATGACTTGTGTCCAAAATTTGAGGTCAATCGGACATGATTTGATAGGTTTAAACGTTGGAAATAGAAGTTGGAAATTTCAAAGTTCATAAAGCTTGAATCGGGGTGTAAATCATGGTTTTAGCATTGTTTGATATGATTTGAGGCCTCGAGCAGATCCGTAATATGTTTTTGGGATTGGTTGGTAGGCTTGGTTGAGGTCCCGAGGGCCTCGGGTGGATTTCGGGTGGTTAACAGATCGATTTTGGAGTTGAAGAAAAGCTGAAGCAGCTGGCATCTGGTATTTCCGCACCTGCGAAGTTTTGGCCGCAGGTGCGGAGCCTCAGAAGTGGCCAGGAAGACCGCAGATGTGGATTTTGGTGAGGAAAGCTGGGACCGCACCTGCGGAAAAAAAAGCGCAGAAGCGGAAGTTGGCGGCTTGAGAAGGAGCCGCAGAAACGGTGTTTGACCGCATAAGCGGAAATAATTCCCCAGAAGCAGAAATAACTGGAGCAGTGAGGTCTTTAAAATTCGGGGTTGAGTTCATTTCAACCCCATTTTTCTTCCATTAGAGTCGATGGGGAGCAACTTTGAGGTGTCATTTTCGTCACTTGTCATGAGGTAAGTAATTTATGCTAGCTTTTGTTAAATACAAGGTTTATCTATGGATTTAGACTTGGAAAATTGTAGAAACAGTGGAGTTTTGGTGGAAAACCTAGAAAATTATATTATTGGATTTTATCACGAATTTGAGCATGGAATTAGAAGTTAATTATATATTTGAGCTAGTGAAGCTATGGGTAGAGTATATCTTCGAGAAATTTCGGAATCCGGACACGTGGGTCCTAGGGCATTTTGGTCATTTCACTAAGCGGGGTTGGGGATTTGTATAATTTGAATTTTTAACAAGTATGTGAGTATATTCTCATTAGTTTGCCGTTACTTGGCAAGTTTCGGAACATTTGGCAACGATTCGAGTCGTCGGGAAGGCTTGGAGGCCGTTTATGGATCTTCGGAGCGAGGTGAGTCTCCTTTCTAACCTTGTAAGAAGGAAATGTCCCCATATATGTAATAATTGATTATGTTCTCCTATTTTCGGGGGCTACATACGCACGAGGTGACGAGAGTCCGTGCATAGCTACTATTATGCTATTGTCCGGGTAGTTAGGACCCAAAAGCATGTTATACTTGGATTATTGATGAACCCATTGACATCTTGAATTGCCTAAATCACCTTGGATTAGTAAATGAATTAAAAAATAGATTAAACATCATCCTTCCTGAATTGTTAAAAAGAGAAATTGACTGATTGAGCATGTATCTCTATGTGTACCTGCATCGCATGCATGATTCGCGAGTAGGGTATGTATTTATTTATGGAACGGGCCGAACACCTAGGCATATTAAATAGTTGCATCTATGGTTCGAGTCGTTCGACTGTCAGCATTGCACAGTTTACATTTCTGTTGGATCAGGCCGTCGCCTCGGTGTGATTTGCGCATGTTATTTGTCGCTTGAGAATTTTAAACGTGAAATTTTCCCTTCGTGGCTTGATATAAATTGATAAGATAACCTTTTAAATCCTTGATTATTTGTTGAAGGTGTTTACCCGTTTTCCGGTTTCGTGAACTAGAACTACTATATTAATCCATGATTTTCCTCACATTTTTAGAACATTATTAATTGACCTCTAGTAAGTGTCGAAGTTGACCATCTCGTCTCTACTTATTCCAGGTTAGGCGGAATACTCATTGAGTACACGTTGTTTACGTACTCATACTACACTTTTGTGCATTTTTGTTGCACATGTATATGTATCTCTAGCAGCCTACTGGGCGTAGCAGCGCGGATGATTCTGGGACTAGGTGAGTTGCATTACTCGAGGCGACCCGTAGCTAGTGTAGTCCCTTTCAGCATATTGTATTTATTTTCTTTCCACTGTATTTCGGACAGATGTTGTATTTTATTTCCTTATATGTAGATGCTCATGCACTTGTGACACCGGGTTCTGGGAGGATTTTGGATTATTCAATATTAAGTCTTTTATCGACTTCATGTTCATTTTTGTAAAATTTTTATTATCTAATATTTAACGTATAAGAAAAATGATCTTCCGCAAATACTAAAACGGGAATTTAATTATGCATTCTTAGTTGATTTGCCTGACAGCAGTGTCCGGCGCCACCATGACCCTTAGTGGATTTTGGGTCGTGACAGTTTTCCTTTTCAACTTCCTTGGTTATCAAGTCCAAAAATTTAGAAAAATCCACCAACTCTTTTTGTCCGCACGCCTTTTATCATTCTCCAAACGTGTAATTAAGATCTCCATCTCCGTGCGTTTGTTCTCTAAATCCATCATCTTCAATTCTTCTTTGTTATTAGCGACGTCGGCTGCAATGACTTTCTGATTTTGTAGGTATTGTATTGCTTTTTGCTGCAGACTTAAGCTGAATAATTTTGCATAATTTTACACTCTCAAATAATACCATTTCTAGGTTTAAAATGCATGCAACTTCGGCGAGAGTATAATATTGCAATGGTTAATTAGTTTGATCAAATTTGGGTTTTGTTTGTGACTTTGTAGAGAGATAAAATGATCCCTTAGAATCAAAATGGGTTCGATTGACTCTTTTTTTCCTTTTTATATTTCAGTTAGGATTAAAGACATATTGTATACAATTGCTAGAGGTAATTTACAAACTTTCAAACTATTAAATGGTATTTTAAATTAATATTAAGTATTTAAAAAATATAAAATTAAGTAATTGAGTTAATAAAATTATCTTTTATCCTCATAGACTAGAAAATCAGTTCCTTTTCTATTTTTTTTTTTTTTGTGACATTATAAATTTCTTTAAATCTTGAGGATTAACGTGATTCAATTTTTCATCCTCCCATTTACGAAATTGCGGTTTCACAATTCACAGATAATCTTAGAATTAGCATGAATTCATTTAAAGCGGAATCCCTTTTTGGGTATAGATTTTGAAAAGTTGATGCAAATTGCATATAATATGAAAATTTAGCAAGTAATTAAATGATGAAAAGAAAGTAAATCCATCTTAAGTAGGCAATATTATACTCTTACCATAGTTGCATACCTTTTTTTTACCTATAAATGATGCTATTTTAAGGTGTGAAATTGTGCAATACTTTTCAAAACTAAATCTATTACAACAAAGCAATGGATATTGCTGAATTCAAGAAACTCATTGCAGCTGCTATTGCTAATAATAAAGAAGAAGTGAAGAGGATGGGTTTGGAAAACAAACTCCAACAGTTGGAGTGTATCTTAATTGCACACATGGAGAATGATGAAATATGCCCGGACAAAAATGATTTGGTGGATTATCATAATTTTGTTAATTTGGTAAGCAAGGAAGTCGAAAAGGAGATTAAACGTGAAAAAACTTCTCAAAGCTCAACATCAAGAGCTGCAGAGTAGTTATTACTAATTGGATAAAGCTTTCCTTCCTTTTATGTTGAAATATCTATTTATCATCTTGTATTATCTTAAAGATAAATAATAAATTTTCCTTTATTCAAAGAGAAAATGTCGTTTTTTTTAAATGTAATTCATCTTTGTAGTCTACATTCCTTTATTTCAACTAGCTACCGCAGAACATTGGTGGCTAGTTATTTCCAGTCAAGTAGACAAATATAAGAGCATATTGATTTTAATTTTTACATGCTGTTATTCTTACAAAAGATTTACTGGTAAAACTTCCTCGGACCTAAATACACTAATTTAATCTAGTCTAGTAATTAAAGATGAGTAGATGACTACTATTTGTTGCATTTGTCATCTATCAAGAGTACCGAGACCCCACACGTGAGATTATATTGCTTTGTTGTTGTCGTTGTCGTCATCTATCTGTCACAACCCAATTCCCACCCGGTCGTGATGGCGTCTCTCGTGAAGACAATACCAGCCAACGGAACAATAACACCTCGTTTTAACAGACATTTAGCATGAACAAGTCTAAAACATAGATAATGTAACCATAAATGCGAAATAAAAGTGATAAACAGGGATATCATCCCGAATCCAGCCCGAAATCGGGGTGTCACAAGTCACGAGCTACAACAGAGTTTACTAACATACTACAAGTCTGGAACTAGGGACATAGTCCGAAGATAAATGTAAATACAGAAGATAAGGAAAAACAGGGCTGTGGACGTCGACAACTACCTCGTCACTCCTGGTCCGCCTGATCTGGGAGGAAATCAGCGCTCAGGAACGAACTCTGCTATGTCTGTATTTGCACACATGGTGCAGGGAGTAATGTGAGTACTCCGACCCAGTAAGTAATAAAAATAAATAACGATTGAGAACATAGAATCTCATGAAGGCACAACTAATACTATCTCAAGCAGTAGAAATCAGTTAAACAGTAAAAACCAGTGAAATATAGCAAAATCCTCTTTAAAAACAGTTAAAACAAATATTCTCAACTAGTATGAATGCTCAGTAACCTGCCCCTCGGGCGCATTATCAAACTCTCAGCACAGTATTAGCCCCGCGGGCTCAGTATCAATCACACAGTACAACATCAGACCCTCGGGCTCACTCTCAATCACATGGGTACCCGCGCTCACTGTGGATGTGCAGACTTCGGAGGGCTCCTACAGCCCAAGCGCTATCAATAAGGCCTGAAAGCCGGAACATATCAATTCGAGGCCTGAAAGTCTCCTCACATATCGCTCGAGGCCTGAAAGCCTCCTCACATAACAATCGAGGCCTGAAAGCCTCACATCACTCATCATATCCTCACACATGGCCCTCGGCCTCAATCAGTCCAAAATAATCAAAAGCCCTTTGGGCATCAGTAAAACAATAATACTCAGCTCACAATAGTTCAAATATCAGTAAAACAATAATACTCAGCTCACAATAGTTCAAATATCAGTTAAAACTCCAAGTTTGAATAAAATATAGCTGAGTTCATGAAACAGTGTAAATCAAATGGACTGAGTTCAAATAATATTTCCATAGTGAGAAAAACAGTGATGATAGCTCATAAGGAGTTCAAACAGTCGGCAATAAGCCCCAAATATGGCAATAAGCCCAAGTCATAGTGAAAAAACAAAAATCATAGCTAAATACACGGGAAAATATCATCCAGACTGGACTAGGTCGCAATCCCCAATAGTAAATGACCCCGCGCTCGTCATTGAACGCGTGTCTCATCTCAGCACAGCACCAAGTTGTGCAAATCCGGGGTCTCAAACCCTCATGACATCATTTAAAGTCATTACTCACCTCTAGCCGGCCAAAAGTCTAGCTCGATATTCCCTTTCCTCTCGAATCAACCTCCTCGTGCATCTAATCTGACAAAAACCACAAGGAATACGTCACAATAGGCTAATGAATCATAACCCAATCGAAAAGACTAGAAAAATATCAAAAATCATGAAGTTGGCAAAACCCGAGCCCCGGGCCCACTTCTCAAAAAATTACAAAATTTACATCACCGGATTTTCCGTCTCGCCACGAGTCTATACATATCAAGTTTACCAAAATCGGAGTCCATTTGACCCTTCAATTTCTATTTTTAAATCCCCAAGTTCCCAAGCCCTAGTGTCACTCTCTTTTGATGAATTTTAACCCATTTTCATGTTAAATCTATCATAATTTCATGTATTTAGGCCAAAGGACTTACCTCCAATCACACATAGTCGAAATCTCCCTTCAAATCCGTCCAATAACTCTCAAGCTCGTTTAAAAATGGTGGAAATAACATAACCCTCGCGAAACAAAAATGAATATAAAACTCCTACTGGCTTCAGGGGTTTACGCTTCTACGGTCCCCACGCCCGCTTCCGCGCAACCGCTTTTGCAGTTTTTGTCCGCTTATGCAGAATTTCATTAAAACTCCAGGGCCGCTTCTGCGACACCAATTTCCGCTTTTGCGGAACCTCACCTCCAGGCCAAACCCGCTTTTGCGACCGCCTACCCGCTCCTGCGAACTCGCTTAAGCGGAAAGTGTTCTGCTTCTGCTGAACTACCCAACTCGACTCCAGATCGCTTTTGCGACCAAGATTACGCTTCTGCGGAATCGCTTATGCGGTCCATTTCCGCAGAAGCGAGCATACCAGATACCAGCAAAATCTGCCGTTTCCTCTACTTGAATTTCATCCCGTTAGCCATCCGAAATCACCCCGAGGCCCCCGGGACCTCAACCAAAGGTACCAACACATCTTAAAACATTATTCAAATTTGCTCCAATCATCAAAACACCGCAAATAACACCAAAATCATCGAATTACATTGGATCCAAGCCTAAGTTTCTTAAAAACTTTCGAAATACGCATTTGATCAAAAACCCGTCCAAAACACCTCCTAATGATCTGAAATTTTGCACACATATCCAAAATCACCTAACGAAGCTACAGAAACTCTCAGAATTCCATTTCGACTCTCGGATCAAAATCTCACCTATCAACCGGAATTCGCCAAAATACTAACTTCGCCAATTCAAGCCTAATTCTACACCGGACCTCCAAAATCACTTTCGATCACGCTCCTAAGTCACAAATCATCCCCCAAAGCTAACTGAATCACCGAAAATCACATCCAAGCCCTCTAACTCAATAGTCAACTTCCGGTTGACTTTTTCAAAACAGGCTTTCCTTAAAGAGACTAAGTATCTCATTTCCATCTAAAACTAATCCAATTCAACTTGATCACCTCAAATACCGATAATGAAGTATAGAGAAGCATAAGATGAGGAGAACCGGGCGTTAACTCACGTGACGACGGGCCGGGACATCACACTATCAGCAAAGCATCGAATTGTTTCTAAGTATATTTGGTTCTGTTTGACCAATAATTCACAATCTTATTATTTTGAAATGACTTCTTTTCAAATAAAATTTCAAAAGTACGGTAAGAGAGAACATAAAATTTTAAGGAAATTTAGATAATCTTGAGTAATAGTAGAAATAAATTTTCTATTACCAAGAGAATGCAGAGATAAAAATCGTACTACACGCAAGCCCGGTGCAACGGGCTCTGACTGCGGAGGCTATTCGTGAGAAGAATCGATACCCTAATCAAGAGTTTATATTTGCAAAATTATTCATCTTTAATTTAACACATTCGTCTCTCACAATCTCCTAGGTGATTTTTTTTATTTAAATTTTAATTAATTAAATTTATAAACTTACTCGAATCTGTAGTAATAAATATTAAAAGAGTAGTTCAATCTTTCATGATAAACATTTAAAATCTATTTATCCATTAAAATTAATGGAACACATTGTCACGATCCGAATTTCCCACCCTGGGGAGTCGTGATGACGCTTAATGTGAGCTAGGCAAGCCAATTATTAGAATAATTTACCTTTTTACCCATTTTATATTCTTTAACAATTTTGAAATAATAACATTTAAACAGCGGAAATTAACATAAGCGGAAGAAAGGAACAATAAACTATCGGAACATGAATATCTAATACAACTGCTTGAGTCTCGACTACCCAGAACTGATATCACAGTTTCACAGACAGTCTAAAAATACTACAAATAAAGGGTTTGAAAGAAATAAATACAACACTGTATCTTGAAGTGCATGAAAGAAATAAGAATAGTAGATAGAAGGAGACGCCAAGGCCTGCAGACGCCTGCAGCACTACCTCGTGTCGCCTGATGATACATAATCAGCAATCTCACTGCGGTCTGAAGTCTACAACACTGGGGTCTACATAAAAGAGTGCAGAGTGTAGTATCAGCACAACTGACCCCATGTGTTGGTAAGTGCCTAGCCTAACCTCGACGAAGTAGTGACGAGGATAGGACCGGACTACCAAATAAACTTGTGCAATTATATAATATACAGCGGAAAGTAAACAAGTAAAGATAGGAGGGGGAGACATGCTTCGGCGAATAACAGGTAACAACAAAATATCAAGAGAATTATAAGGGAACCAAAAATCCAACTACTAACAAGGAGAAGGGAAACAAAGGCAGGTTTCACTTTCTTTTTACATCTTGTTGCAGGCATGCAACCCGATCCCGTTTCTTTTATCTCATGGCAGGCGTGCCACCCGCTCCCATTTCATATATCTCGTGACAGGCGTGTCACCCGCTTTCATTTTATTATATATTTTGGTAGGCGTACCACCCGCTCCCATTTCATCATATCTTGTGGCAGGCGTATCACCCGCTCCCATTTTAATTATCTTGTGGCAGGCGTGCCACCCGCTCCCATTTCAATATATCTTGTCGTAGGAGTGTCATTTGCTCCCATTTCATTATATCTTATGACATGCGTGCCACCCTTTCCCATTTCAATATAGCTTGTGGTAGGCGTACTGTCACACCTCCTTTTTTACACACCTACCCCGAAGGATAAACGTATAAGGAGTTTTTCCATTTAAAGTGACGTTATTCGAATTGGAATTATTTATTTATTTTTAAGAGTCACCACTTGGGATAGGATTGGCTTTTGGTGTCCCAAGTCACCGGTTTAATTAAATCCCAAATCGAGGAAAATTGTTGACTTCCCAATTGGAGTCTGCGAACCAAAAATTCTGAATAAGGAATTCTGTTGACCCTAGGGAAGGTGTTAGGCACCCCCGGATCCCGTGGTTCTAGAACGGTCACTTAAATTATTATAAATGGCT
>MU685744.1:5548-25435 GCA_026770625.1 Nicotiana glauca
TTTAACTTTAGTATTAAGTGGTCAGATATGAATTTTATGTTTGTTGGCTGGAAATCCATAATTATTTTGAAATAATATTGTTAAGAAGCATAAAAATGTGGCGAGAGTATTTCATAGCTGAAAGAGCTAATGCAGCAACTGAAAAATGAATTAACGCATGTAACATGCTTTGAGAATGGGCCAGAAGACTATAAAAGGGCCTTTTGCTTTTGTATTCAATAGATTATCAAATTGTGTTTGGATTTGGTTAAAATTGGAATAGTACAATCACGAGCAAATTAAGACCATGTTCGTCCAGTAATTGCAAATTAGTTAATTCAATTTGTTGTTCAGTTTTCTGATTTCAAGTCAATCGTATAAAAAACAGAACTGGTTAGCTATTGATAGTTTCAGTTGGATATTGATGCATGAATTAGATTTTGCATTATTCTGCTCGGCCAGACATCCTGAGGCCCAAAGTCATTATAAATTATTTTATTCTGCTAGGCCAAACATCCTGAGGCCCAAAGTCATTATGAATTATTTTATGCTGAAATTACATTAGAAAATATGGAAATTAAACCATAAATATAAAATTGAATTTGTTTGAGTTCGGACTTGAATTGGGAGTTCGAATTTATATTCATAGATTAATTGACCTTTAGAGACAAAACAAAAATAGAAAATTTAGATACTTTAGCTTGACCTTAATAAAAATAAAAATGGGACGAGCCTCGCCAAATCAAATACACAATTGCGGAGCCCTCATTAATTACTAAAAAATACTTAGTATTCGGGATAGGATGTTTAGCGAATTTCACGGCCTTCCCAAAAGATAACAATACGTTAGCCGCTTTAGGCGCGATTTTAAATGATCTTACCTTCATAATACGGGTGTGCATTTCATGCAACCCAAATCCAAATCCGAAAACGTCGAATAAGAATGTGTTGAGGATCCGGGTGCATTTCATGTGACGTGATCCGAAAACATGCTCTTAAACGACGTTCACTTTCTTAAATAAAATAATTTGACAAAAGTGGTAATTAATTCTAAAATTGCACAAGTAGGGTAACATGTATTAAAATCAAATATTTTAGCCAAATATAGCAGTTGAGCGACCGTGCTAGAACCAAGGAACTCGGGAGTGCCTAACACCTTCTCCCGGGTTAACAGAATTCCTTACCCGAATTTCTGGTTCGCGACTATAATACAGAATCAAACCCTTTCCTCGATTCGGGATTCAAACCGGTGATTTGGGATACCATAAATCTCCCAAGTGGCAACTCTGAATCTTTAATAAAATGAATCCCGTTTCGATTGTCCTTAAATTGGAAAAACTCCTTTCTTACTATATCCCTTCCCGGGGTGTAGTAAAAGCCGATAAAGCTCTTTCGGAAAAAGGAGGTGTGACAGAGAGGCTTACCTCGGGACTGTAAGAGTCGGAGGCTTTCTCCGCCCGAAAGGAGAAGGAGTCAAGAGGGTTTCAGGCTGCTTTGGAGGGAGTTCTCCGAGAAAAAGCTAATCTCGTTGAGCAGGTATTTTACCATGTGTAAATCCGCCCTTCGTTCCCATAATTTGATACTGACCGGCTTACCTTTCCCTTCATAGACCATGCAAAAGAATGTGGAGATCCTTCGGCTAAGGGAGCGAAACGAGGTAGCGACCTCGGAATTGACATTGACCCATGGTCTTCTCCAAATGCTCGAAAGGAGATTGCTGCGCTAACTATGACCAAATCCGAGTTTGAAGAAAAAGTGGCTACTTATCTAAAAGATGTGGCAACTGCGAATTAGCCCGAACTATATCGATGGAGGCCGAGCTAAAACTGGCTCGGGCTGTCGCTCTTGCTAGCACGAAGGCGAAGAGGGAAGCCTTACAGGGAGTTAGAGCCAAATATGTTGATCTCTCAGCCAAGATTGAGGAGGCCCAAGAGTTGGAGGGAAAATTGGCACTCTTAGTCCCTTTAGATGAAGGTCCTGGAGATGGATCAAAGGGTAAGTGGCAATGAATAGTAGGCCTGCATCGCTTTTTCTTTTCTCTTTTTTTATATGTATTATCGGGTAAACGAGTCTTTTAATGACGCCCCTTGCAAATACATTTTTTGCAATGTAAGAGAATCTTCCTGCTTAAGTCTTTCAATTCTTCATATCTCGTCGTTCTTGTGGAGTTAGTCTTCGAATTTTAACATTAACTCTTCGGATCCCATACTTGGAATAATCGGGCCCCCAAAATCGGGTTCTATCACGAAAGTCAATAGCTCCTTTGGGGTCGATGCTTATGATAGCAGGAAAAGCCTCGAGGTCTTAGTACCTCTCGAATTTCGCAGGATAGCAGCACTTATGTGACTCGATAAAGGGACCCCTAAGGTGGTCCTGCCAGTACATTTCCCAAAACAAATGTGATGTTATCATGGCCAGGATTAATTGGCCTTCTGGGTGGGCGAGCAGTTGCTGCTTTGCCCCTATATATTTACTCGCTTATTTCTCAAGTGGAGTTTCTACTACTCTGAGTAACTATTACTTCCATAGAACTTGGTTCTTTGTGCTAGTTCTCTCATTGTTTCAACTCATAACCTTTGCCCAAATCTTTACCCTCATTTTCCTATTTTTCCGTAGCCATGACTGCTACATCGACATCCGACCATCAAGGAGAGGGGAGTTCTCTCTTTGTTCCGCGTTTAGTCAGTGGTACACTGCCGATGCCCAGTGAGCGAGTCTCAAGGTGCATTTTCTCGAGGAGAGAATTTACATTGGAGAGACCTTCCCACATTTGAGGACATTGGGAGAATGCGTCGAGGTTCATCTCATCAGTATGGGAAGAACACCTCGAAATGATCAGAAAAGACTGTGTATGGGGAGAAGGAGTGGTAGTGCTAGTACATTCCCCTGAGGAGAGCATCATGACCTACGTCGAAGGGTTTTTGAGCGTGTATATGCATTCTTTTACATCGAGTCCCCCCGACTGGGTCGTGCTTGAATTCTGTTGGAGATATTAGGTTACCCTGGTGCAGGCTCACCCATCCCTTTGGAAGATAGTTCAAATGATAAGGTACTTTGCAGATAAGGCCGGGCTCGAATTCACCCTCAGTCATCTCATGAGTTTATATCAATAGTTGCATTATCGGGTTTGATTACTTTGCAACATCGATCCAATCGGTCCACTGCCGTTACGATGAAAAGGAAGAGGACCGGGGGTGGATGAGGCAGTTCATTCGAGCACGGACAACCGATATCATCCCTGGGGAGTTTCTTCCCTTTCTTGAGAAATGGAATTTCACACGTAAGTGGCATACCTGTATTTTTATCGCTTTGTTTGTAGCGGAGTCAGGCTCCATACTGGCATTTTTCTATTTCATTCTTTGTAGTGACTCCTTGGTTGTCGAATGAGGTCTCAGATCTGGTCGGATGGTCCCGCAAGTTGGCCACTTATTCAACCTATGATAAGCATATGTGGCGAGACATGTCCAAGGGGATATGGGAAGCAAAGCATCATGTTAGGATCTTAGTGGTTTATTTCCCCATAATGGTACTTTTATTTTTAGCGCACTAATTTAGTTGACGCAGGTGTTGAAGATATTTCCGAGATGAGGCCATGCCCCTGGGGGAGGAGGAGAGACTGCCGACCTCGGGGTCGAGGGCTGATAATAAACAGAAAGAGTCTTAGAGGTGTGAGGAGGCTCGCAATGGGGCGAGTCCTTTTTAGAGGTTCAAAGAGGTGAGTCGATCGATCTTCCAGCTTTGGAGGCCTCTGTTTTCGGAAGATCATTGCCCATTCCCGCCGAGGGTACTTCGAAGAGCGATGGACATACGGTGCCTTCTTCTTTCCCTGCTAAAGGTGCTTGGGGGGATACTAGGCCATCAGGTATTGACTTGGCCTTTGGTGAGGCTCAGCAACTGGGCTTTATGGTGAGCTTTGGTAGCCAGTACAGGCTTATCTCAGTTTCACACTCTTCCTTTCTTATTGAACTTTCCTTTGCAAGATTTCAACATGATTAAGTTCGAGCTGCTTCGCTATGAGTCCAGGTTGCATAAATCTTCATATAGAGAGAAATCCCTTAGGTTTCTTTGTGCGAGAAAGGAAAGTGAGCTGGTATTCCTGTGGTGTGAGAGGCGAATCGAAGTCAGAACTGCGAAAGCCGTCTCGAAAGATAGGTAGCCTGTATTTCGTGTTGATCTATGTTCCTTCTTTCATTTTCGGAGATTAATGTTTCGATATTTCAGTTTGAGAGAAAGCCAGAAGATTTGGAACGACTTTGGAGTGAAGTTGGCCGGGCACAGCGTGAGTTTAACGAGCTATAGGCTCAGGGAGATGTACATATTACGACCAAGGAGGGTGCTTTGGCTAGGCTCGAGTTTGAGCTTTTAAAGGCGAAGGTCGAGGTGTTGAATGCCCGGGCTGAGGCTTTAATGAGTAGCACTAGGATTGACTAGAAAGTGGCAGCCTATTTAAAGAGCGATGCCGATGCTAGAGTTGAGCTGAGTAGAACTCTTTATCGTGTGAGCAGTAGTAAACAGTACGTGAAGTGCAAATCTAGAAGGGACACCATCAAGAAAATTCATGCTAGGGGCTTTGATATTTCGGAAGAGATCAAGCAAGCCAACACAGAAGAATATGATGCCAAGTTCCTTCTGTCCTATGGCGAGGATGAGGCCGTCGGGCCGTAGTCCCCAAGGGGGACATTTATTTCCTTCTTTGTTTTTATGTATAGTACTTTTAAAGTATGCTATAAGTGGAGCCTGTTTTTTGTTACATGTATGTATAAGGGGGGAACCTCATGATTTTGCATCTTCTCGGTTTCTATTTTCCTTGATTTCAATCAGATGAATTGGTCTTTGAGGTGGCAGGAATCCTTAGATTCGCGATATAGACCCGAGGCTCATTAGGCTGGCCCACAGGCTCTTACGCGCTTTGGTCAATGCAACCTTTTATGTGGACTGGCGATATTAACTCTTAAGCTTTTGCTCTTAGGCTTTTTTAGTTAAATTTTTTGGGTTCAGTTTTCCAATCGGGTTTCGACTCGAGCTCATTCGACCCTCAAGTTTTTTGATTTGCATAGGCTGGCGACAATGGCTCTTACGCCTTGGGTCGAAGTAACCTTGTATGTGGGATGGCGACAATGGCTCTTACGCCTTAGGTCGAAGCAACCTTTTATGTGGGCAGGCGATAATAGCTCTTACACTTTTGCTCTTAGGCATTTTTAGTTAACCGTTTTGGGTTCAGTCTCTGAATCGGGTTTCGACTTGAGCTCATTCGACCCTCAAGTTTTTTGATTTATGTGGGCTGGTGACAATGGCTCTTACGCCTTGGGTCGAAGCGACCTTTTATGTAGGATGGCGACAAAGGCTCTTACGCCTAGGGTCGAAGCGACCTTTTATGTGGGCTTGCAACAATGACTCTTATGCTTTTGCTCTTAGGCATTTCTAGTTAACTGTTTTGGGTTTAGTCTCTAAATTAGGTTTTGACTCGAGCTTATTCGAACCTCAAGCTTTTTAATTTGCGTGGGCTGGCGACAATGGTTCTTACGCCTTGGGTCGAAGCAACCTTTTATGTGGGCTGGCAACAACGGCTCTTACGCCTTGGGTCGATGCGACCTTTTATAGGCTTTATTTTTTCCTCGTTAAGGACTTTTTTGAGATAATTTTTTTCCTGACTCATCGACGGCTCGATAAAAACCTCGATTATGATTCATTATGTGGCGATGATTGAGCATCTCTGGAGGTTTGGCTCGGAGGCTGAGTATCTCGAAGCCTGTAATTTGATGCAGACATGGTCAAAGATCTTTTGCCTATGTCGAGGGTAGCTTGTTTAACCGATTTTTTACGAAGTAGATTCGAAGTATTTGAAGGCCTGTGATTTTATAGCAACGGTCAGGTGTCCCTAAGTCGCGTTAGTTGGGCTAGTACAGCCTTATGACCGTAGTCATTTTGTGCTTGGCCGGAGCCATTTTTAATCCCGAGTGAAGTAGTTTCGGTGTCTATATCGAGGGTATGCCTTTTAGGGGTCTTACAAGTTCGATATATAGCCTCAACTTTGAGATCGGGTTTATTCCTTTATTAAGGTCTTACAAAAATTTCATGCCTTTGAGGTCTTACAATATTTAGATACTTGGTACATGTATGGTTCATGCCTCACTCGAGGTCTTACAGATATTGCCACTTGGTACAACTGTGGTTCATGCCTTGCTTGAGGTCTTACAGATACTGTTGCTACCTTATGTATGTCTTACGAGACCGAGTCTGCCCGCTTGGGGTCTTATGGCCTTGGGTTTTTAGTGAATGGTATTTGGCGATAGTCCCTGAGTCATCGAGGGTATCTTGGCTCGGGAGTAAACTTGGTATTGCCTCATTGAGGGCTATGATTTCAGAGATCTGACCCGGATGTCGTGTGATTTTTGAGATATTTACGCAAGTCCCCGAGTGTTCGGGGTACTTTTGATTTTGGAGATGTTTTGCGGTTTTGATGTTGCCTCATTGAGGGCTTATGAGTTTGGAGTTCCGACCCGAAGGTCGTTCGGGTGTTGAATTGTTGACGCCAGTCCTCGAGTGCTCGGGACATTTTTGATAGAGGAGTCATTTTTGCAAAAATTCTAAGTTTCTTTTCGAGTGTAAGATGCTTTGATGAAAAGTATTCTTCAATTACTTGGTATAAGTATACGTTCTTTTGGTGTTATTGGCTTAGTTGCTCTATGGCACGTTTCATTTGATTGTTTGGCACGATACATTATTTTCCTAACGAGGTCCTACTTGAGGTATTTTGGATTTTCCGAGTAGGTGACCTTCCGGGGGGTGCCCCCCAGTATTTGAGGTTGATTGCAAAAGAAGCCTCTTGTTGAGTCTTCCTTGGGTAACATGTGGATGCTGCCTCGTTAAAAACTTTGCTGGTAAAACCCTTTTCGGGATAAAAACCCGGTCAAAGATAAAGAGTGCAACAGATGCTTTAAAACCTTAAGGTCTTCGAGCTGGGTTAGCTTTTCAAATGCCTTGGTCAATCGCTAATCACTTCCCACTCCGCACTACTAATATGTAGCAAGATAGGGCCGCAATTGCTTTTACCCGATTTTGGGTCGGGATCGATATCCACAGAGAGCTAAAACTGGAATCGAGTATCTATTTAGTTTAGGATTCCGTATGTGTTCCGAATTGCACTTCTTATCATTTTCAAATTTTCTTTATGCTACTAATTGAAAATTGAACTAGATTAATCTAAGAGTTAATTATTGCAAGTTGTATCTAATGGTTTAAAGGGCATTAGGGTAGTGGCATCCGCCAAAGTGGTTAATTGACGGGTACTTAAAACTAAGGCACAATTGGCATGATTGGGGAGTATGATATAACCATTGCACTACTTTACCCACTCTACAACTCTTGGTGGTTCAAGTGATTTTGCCCAATTGAGTTTGTCAAGATCAATTGGGTATGCAAATTGGCACAAGAAACTAGGGTTCAAGTCGGGTATTACTCTCTCGAGGTTTAACCCTTTAATTGGGGCTATCAATCTCTTGAATACACCCCAATTCCTTGTTTGATCAATTTCGGAGATTTAGGCTCCCTTTCTCAAGTAAAGCCCAAGTCAACTAAGAATAAACTAGTGTTTGCAACCACTAATTTAGAACTAAACCATGAAATTGATTCAAATACCAAACACCCATAGTAAATTTAACCCTAAAATACAAGACCCATCAATTACCCACACTAGGGTTGAGTCACAACCCAAGCTATGGGGTCTAGCTACTCATATTCAATGAAGAAAAACAAGAAATAGATGAAGATAAACACATATTAATTAATTGCTAAGTCAAATACAAAGAGTTGAAAGGTAAGTAAAAATGCCAAAAATGGCTAAGAAAAGTCTACCCACGAGCGCAGCTGCTATATTGTAATATCTGATACCCTAAAATGAAAAAAGAATCTATTTATACTAAGCTTGAAAAATCTGGATAAAAATGCCCCCGCGGGGTTAGTGCGGACCACACAAAATGGACCGCGGTCCGCACTGGGCTTTGGACTTCAAAATTTCCCTCTCTGATCTTGGGCTTCGCGGATCGCACAGAATGGACCGTGGCTATGGAGGCTTCTAATGCGGTCCGCACAAAGTTGACCGCGGACTGCACATGCTTCAAAATTCCCTTATGCATCTTCTCCGAACCTTGGCTCTACGGACCGCACAGAATGGTAGTGCGGCCGCATTGCCTTCAGTGCGGACCGCACAAAACCTAGTGTGTACCGCACAAAACCTAGTGCGGACCGCACAAAACCTAGTGCGCCCGCACTACCTTAATGCCTGAAAACCAACTCCCTGAATCTCCAAGTGCGGATCGCACAAAGTGTAGTGCGGCCGCATTGGGCCTGTTTTGCCTAAGCTTGCCTTGCCTTTGTCACTTGTGCAAGTTTCACTCCTTTTGAGCCGATCTTTGACATCTTTTCACTTTGTTGATCAAACCTGCAATCAAGCACAACTTGTGAGCCTTTTGGGACTATTTTGTATGAATTTCTAATCAAATCATAAGCGAGAAGGAGTATAAAATGTATCAAAATCCCTAGTTATCAACTTCCCCAAACTTAAGGTTTTGCTTGTCCTCAAGCAAACAAAATGAGACCCATCCCTTAAGGGAAAATCCAAGAAATTTTCAGCTATCCTAAAGCAACCTCAACTTGCATCAATTGGGACTAACAATTGCCCTCAATACAGATGAATCATTAACAACATTTACGCTTTGAAAACCCATGGATCAAGTTTGACACAAGAGAATCAAGAGTTTACTCAACACATTAAAGAACTCTTTCAATTACTTTGGCCATTGTGGAACCCAAACTCACACATCTTAATTCTCCCTAATCAAACCTCACATTTAGAATAGTGGCACGTAAAATGAGGATCATGGGAATTCTCTCATCTCTCTCAAGAAAAATTCACAAGTCCGGCTCTATGTACCATATGCTTACCCCTTACATGAGTATCCACTAATGTAAGCTTCATTCAACTCAAGATCATATAGGGCTTTAGTGGAGACATAGTGAAGTCTTTTGGTTAAGGGTAGGAAATGTTTTGGTCTAAGTGGGTTCCATCTTCCCTTAAGCACTTCTTTTGATTCATTTGACATCCATTCACTTGATGTTTTGAGTCATTTCTCTTCTTTCTAAGGGGTTAGAGAGACACGCTGTTACTATTTCTTATGCATTTCAAACCTTTTCTCCTTTTTCAACTTTTCACACCTTTCATTCTTTGCTTCTTGAATCCCTTTTTATTCTTTTTAATTTTGACTTTCTTTTTGTCTTTTTGCTTTTCTTTCTTTTTCATTGCCTTTCCTTTTCTTCATTTTTGCACCTTTTTACTAATTTGTTGCAATCCTCTTCTCTCCCCCTAAACTTATACTTTTTCCATGTTCTAAAGGAAAGATTGGGTTCCAAGAGAGGGTATCTTTTAGAACGGGTATGGGCTTGTATCATGGTTCTTGAAAGAAAAAGGTTTTCGGCTCAAAAGGGTTAACTAGGGATCTTATCATTGGTAGGCTATGAAATTTTTCAAACTATCATTTGGACCAAGGAGAGCCTATAATCATGTCTCAAGTCAAAATTCACTTATGATTTCACCTCAACAAACATTCAGGGCAAGTTCTAGACCAATGGCTCGAGACTTGGACTTGCAATTCAATTAATCACCACACAAGTTAAGGGATTGCTAAAGACCTAGAGTCGGGGGCCCCCAATGACCTTAGATACGATTTGAGCATGCAATGGTCCCAAATAACCACTTGATTATTATTGATCAACACAAGAGTCTCAAGGTCACGACTTTTACCATCATAAACACAACAATTTGTTTTTGATCATGAGATCAAAGGCAAATGTGCTAGGCCTAAGTAAATCTTTGCTTGAGGCACCCTTAACTAGTACTATTAAAAACAAAAAGAAAAACAAACTCAAACCCTTAAGAAGGTTGTCATGCCATCCATCATTGAGAAGAGCAACCCGGTTCACACAACACTCTACCTTTGGAAAGAACCGTGGCATTAAGAAAACCAAAGGCTTATTGCAAACTTCAAAAACGAAAAGCTATGAATCAAAAATAAGAAGCTAAAAATGAAAAAATTTGCGGAAAATAGAATGAATATGTACAAGAGAGGATTTGAATATACAATGGATGGGATGAATATATACAATGTGATATAACTTTATATACTGACCCAAAGTGAAATAAAAATGCGATAAATGTAACAAAATATCAAAATTATATACAGTCCAAAGATAAAAAGATAAAGAAAGCATAAAAATGTATCAAATATATATACAATCATCCAAATGAATAGTAGGGCCTACCCCTCAAATGAAAGCTGGCATTGTCCCCAATGCCAACTAGTCTAAATAAAACATCAAAAGATAAAAAGGAAAGGATATAGAAGACTCCTTAAGGCCCGTCTGTCTAAATAGGGTTATGTGTTGTCCTTGGGTCCTCTGTGTGCTCGAAAACCTCAAACTGGTCCCTTGTGGCCTGCTGCTCTACTTTTGGGACCTGGGCCTGGACCTGGATATGCTCTGGAACTGGTACATCCTGTGGCTGACTGGAGGAAGTCTCCGGTAGGTCCGCCAACTGGATGGTAGCATCATCAGCTCTAGGAATCATCCTCTTCCTCTTGGGAGGCCTCTGTGACTGCTCCGGCTCTAGATGAACTGCTGGGGCTGGGTCCTAGAGAATTAAATCTAAAGGCAGGTTATCTTCCTTCAGATTGTCTACATCTACTCTCAACTCCTTCACGGACTCTTTGGAGGCCCGTGTCTTCTTCAGTTTCTTATGCTCCCGAGCAAGCTCCTTGAGAGCCTTGCTATGTGAATCAACTGCCTTGGAGAGCACTGTCTGAGTGTTGAGGATCTTCTTCTAGTTGTCAAGTATCTCATTGAGCGCAACCGCTATTGACTGTGGAACTTGTGGAGCTTGAGGTGCCGACTAAGCCTCTTCCACAGTGGTGAGTGAAGACAACATAGATGAGGCAGACTGCATCCAGTTGTTTATGCTAAAAAGTTCCTAGCTCAATCAGTGAGCAGTAATAAGATGTGCTCAGAAAGATAGAATCTCCGGGCCTACTGATGTGGATGGACCGGTAGGAGTAGTTGTGGATATGGAAGGACCGGGAGGGACATCTGTGGAAATGGAGGTCAGCTCAGTAGGAGCCACTACCACAACTAGCTCTTCAGACTGGCCAATTGTAGTCATAACTGTACCCTTGAAGTTCTTGCTCTTGGGGTTATCATCCCCCTGCATGTTGTACCACGAGAAAGGGGCCATCGCTTTGACTTTGACATCGAAGGGCCTCTTTTCTACCTTCAAGTCCCAGAAGTACATAGTGAGGGTGCTGGGGAAAGGATAGTTCCGGTCATGCTCCGCACCCACTGTAGTGATAATCCGGGACATCACATTGCCCACATTCATGGGGTACACAGCCATAATAGAAGCAACCAACAAAGCTCGGTGGAGAGGTAAGGAGTTGTCATGAGTGGTAGGGTCCAACCGATTGAAAAAAAAAGTCTCCCACCCCCATGCCTCAAAATCCAGACTCCGTCTCAGAATACAGACTCCAACAGTCAACCAGTCCGGGGTGGTACCTGGGATTGCCAAGTATTGTGCCAACCATGGGCGAACCTCTTCACCCATTACCATCTTTTCCATGTATAAGGTCTCGTCCTACTTATTGAAGCCAAGGTATTTGTTGAGGTACTTCCCTTTAAATAACACCTTTAGATTCCGAACCTTGGTCACTTTGGAGCCCTTTTTGATGTGGGCAACATTGCATTAAAACTCTTTCACCATGTGTTCGTTGGCATCCACACACATCTCTAGAAAATTCTCCCAGCGCGCTCTAGTCCTAAACTGTCTCTGCACATTGGGATTGTGGGGTAATAGGTCTCCATCAATAAAACTCCTCTCCGGAATCAACTTTCTCACCAGCCACCAGTCCCAAAATTTTTGGTACGCCACTTCACTCACAAATCTATCTCGCCAAACCTCTGGTTTCCTCGTTCTATCAACACCCCCAACCCTTGGTTATCCTCCTTCTGCCACTTCCTCATCTCCCTCTACTTCCTCCTCCACCCTCTCCAAATAAAGAAGTTGTGGGAGAAGTGGAGTATTCCCAACTACCTGCTACTGAGCCCTTAGATGACCCAGAAGAAACATGTGTTGGTGCTAAGGCAGTGGGTGATAGTGGAGGAGTAGTATCTGTCAGCCTTTATCTCTCTGGCCAGTTAGGGACGAACTCTGGCACAGAGTCCGAGGAGATCTCCTGGGAGGGCTCATACTCACTCCCCGACTATTAGCATGCTCTGTCAGCAGCTTTGATTAAATTACTAGTTCTTTTTATGTATTCCCTAACTTGGGGAGTATGTTTAATCATCTTCTGTTTCCCTCCCAGGAGGATTCACCTCTGCCGGTTGTTTTGAGCCTTTTCCTCGTTGTTTTACCATTGTCTGCAAACACAGTTCAATAAGCTTGTTAGTATTAGTGTAATCATGTAAGAACAATGTTTCAGAAACAGGAAAGAAAAGCTACAGACAGGTTGCAGAAGTTGCCCAGTGCAGACCGCACAAAAGTGATTGCGGCCATAATGAGGCCACCACGGACCGCACTGAGGTAGGGCTCAGACTACCCACTCTCTGTATCTAGGCAGTGCGGACTACACAAAATCAACTGCGACCGGACAGGGCCAGTGCGGTCCGCACAAAATGTAGTGTGGCCGCACTACCTGAGGTTCAACAATCTGAAGGTTATCACTGCGGTCCATACAAAATGATAGTGCGGACCGCACTGGTACACTGCGGACCGCATAAAAACAACCGCGGTCTGCACTGAGTGCCCAGTTGTGGCACTAAATTAGGGTTTCAAGATTTATGATTCTAAGCTCAATTTTGTCCCTAATGCATGTTCCTACATGTTATCCATTGTATTCACTAATCAAGTCTATTCTAATTAGATGATTTACTACCATAATTTGGTCTATGAAAGAAAATAAGAAAAGAGAACTAAGGAAAACAAGAAAAACAACAATTTAAACCAAATTAAACAAGTAAAAAGGATTATAATGTTACCAGTTATGAGACAAAATGACGAATAATTGATCTAAGCAGTTATGTATGAGTAGAAACACGGATGAACAATGTTTATGAGCTTCTGGGAAGCAAAGTTTCGAAAAGGGTAAAAAGAGGCCCTCTGAGACTATTTATAGAAAAGACCCTGGGGCCCATTCTCACCTACCAGTGTGGACCGCAAAAAATGGACCGCGATCCGCGCTGTACTGTTTTGTTCAAGTTTGAGAAGGCAACACTCTGCGGTCCGTACAAAATGGACTGTGACCGTAAAGATCCAGTGCAGTCTGCACAAAATGTAGTACGGCCGCACTGGCAAACTTCAGAGAGGATAAATTTTACCCTCACCAGTACGGTCAGCACAAAATGGTAGTGCGGCCGCACTAGAAACTTCAGAGACCTGTGCATTTTTTGAACTATGTCCTGCAGTGCATCAACTCAATCCTGTAACATCTCACAACCAGCTAGCCCAAAAATCAATCCTACACCGCAATGAAAATTAAATAGAAATAAGAATGAAAATACATGGGTTGCCTCCCAAGAAGCGCCTGAGTTAATGTCGCGGTACGACACAGGTCACCAGTACATCATTTGAAATGAAAGAGTGCCCCCATGTGACTGTCATCAATTTTTCCAAGATAATGCTTGACCCGGTGCCCATTCACCCTAAAAACTTCACCATTTTTTTCTTTAAATCAATAGCACAAAATGGGGTCACACACACTACTTCAAACGGCCCGCTCCATTTTGACTTGAGCTTTCCTAGGAACAACCTTAGGCAAGAGTTGAATAAGAGCACCAAATCCCCCACCTTTAACTATTTGGCCCGAGTATACTTGTCGTGAAGTTATTTCATTTTATCTTTATACAAGGACGAACTAGAGTAGGCATGGAATCTAAAATCGTCAAGCTCATTGAGTTGCTCCACTTGAAGATTGGCATACATCCCACTCAAGGTTCAACTTTCTCAAGGCCCACATGGCCTTATGCTCCAACTCCACTGGTAGATGACATGCTTTCCCAAACACCAACCGATACGGAGACATACTAATCAGAGTCTTGTAAGCATTCCTATAAGCCCATAGAGCGTCAACTAACTTCTTTGACTAATCGATCCTATTTGCATTGACCGTCTTTGACAATATGCTTTCGATTTCCCTGTTGGAGACTTCAACTTGTCCACTTTCTTGAGGGTGATAAAGGGTAGAAACTTTGTGATTAACACCGTACTTTGAAAGAAAAGTGTCAAAAGCTCTATTGCAAAAAATGAGACCCCTCGTCACTTATGATTGCTCTAGGAGTACCAAACCTTACAAAAATTCTCTTCTTGAGAAAATCAACAACACTCCGGGCTTCATTGTTAGGCAAAGCCATGGCTTCAACCCACTTTGAAACATAATCCATCGCCACAATTATGTAAGTGTTCCCACAAGAGCTAACAAATAGGCCCTGAAATCAATGCCTATACATCAAAAATATCAGCCTCAAAGATAGTATTGAGAGGCATCTCATCTTTCTTCGAAATTCCCCCCGCTCTTTAGCACTCGTCGCATCTCTTCACAAAATCACCCGCATCTTTAAACAAAGTTGGCCAGTAAAACCCACAACTAAGAACTTTAGAAGCTGCCCTCGCCCCGCCATGATGACCACCATAGGGAGAGGAATGACAAGCCTCCAAAATACTCAATTGCTCTTCCTCCGGGACACACCTTGGGATCACACCATTAGTGAAAATGTTTAACAAATACGGCTCATCCCAATAATAATCCAAACTATCCCGTTTGAGCTTCTTCCTTTGGTTAGAAGAGAGCTCACACGAGATTATTTTGGTCACAAGGTAATTAGCAATATTGGCAAACCATGGCATATTACTTATAGACACGGAAAGTAGTTGCTCATCAGGAAATGCATCATTGATCTCTAGGCCATCACAAGGCCTTCCTTCCTCTTCCAAACGGGACAAATGGTCCGCAACTTGGTTTTTACTACCCTTCCGATCCATAATTTCTAGATCAAACTCTTGAAGTAGTAACATCCATAGCATCAATCTTGCCTTGAAGTCTTTCTTTGTCATAAAATCCCTAAGGGCAGCATGATCGGTGTGTATTATGACTTTGGCCCCATACGATACGGCAAAAACTTTTCCATTGCAAACACTATGGCTAACAACTCTTTCTCGGTAATCGTGTAGTTCCTTTGAGCCTCATTCATGATTTTGCTTGCGTAGTACGCCGAATGAAACATTTATTTAACTTTTTGACCCAAAACAACCCTAACCGCAATATCACTTGCATTGCACATGAGCTTAAAAGGTAAGCTCCAATTTGGTGCGGTAATGATAAGGGTAGTGGTCAATTTAAGCTTGAGAAGCTCAAATGCTTGCATACATCCCTCATCGAAGACAAACTTGGCATCCTTTTGTAGAAGCTTGCACAAGGGATTTACCACCTTTGAAACATCTTTTATAAACCTCCGGTAAAACCCCGCGTGCCCAAGAAAACTCCTCACCCCCTTGACAGAAGTGGGGGGAAGAAGCTTTGAAATCACTTCTATCTTGGCTTTGTCAACTTCAACCCCACGCTTTGAAATTTTGTGGCCCAAAACTATGATCTCCTCAACCATGAAGTGGCATTTTCCCCAATTTAGCACAAGATTGGTGTCCTCACATAGGGCCAAAACTCTATCCAAATTTCCCAAAGACTCTTCAAATGAATCACCAACCACACTAAAATCATCGATGAAGTCCTCCAAAATATCTTCCACCATGTTGGTGAAAATAGCCATCATGCATCGTTGGATTGTCGCCGGAGCATTGCACAACCCGAACGACATCCGAGAGAAAGCAAAGGTGCCATATGGAAAAGTAAAGGTGGTCTTCTATTGATCCTCCGAAGCGATTAAGATTTGATTATATCCCGAGTATCCGTCCAAAAAACAATAAAAGGCATGCCCTGCAAGGCGATCAAGCATTTGGTCAAGGAATGGTAATGGGAAATGATCCTTGGGGGTCACCTTGTTCAATTTCTGGTAGTCCATGCATACCCTCCATCCGGTAACTGTCTGAGTAGGAATAAGTTCATTGTTGTCATTTGTCACCACAGTCATACCACCTTTCTTCGGCACACATTGCACCAGAGAAGTCCATGGGCTATCGGAAATAGGGTACACAACCCCGACATCTAACCACTTTATCACTTCTTTCTTCACTACCTCTTGCATTTCTTTGTTCAATCTTCTTTGATGTTCCAAGGAAGGCTTGGCATCATCCTCCAAAATGATTTTGTGCATACAGAATATAGGGATTATCCCCCGAATGTCGGCCAAAGTCCATCCAATTGCCCTCTTCCTCTTTTTGAGCACCGCCAAAGTGGCATCTACCTGCAAGTTAGTAAGACACGAGGAAAGAATAACTGGTAAAGTAGAACTAGGGCCTAAGAATTCATACCTGAGGTGTGGAGGAAGTGGTTTCAACTCCAACACCAGTGGCTCCTCAATTGATGGTTTGGTTTGTGGAGTTTTTCGGTTTTCAAGATCCAAAGATAATTTTCTAGGCTCATAGGAATAAGAGCCCATCCCATGTAAGGCATTCACGCATTCCACTCTACTTGCATCATCATTGACATCAAGATTTAATAGCATGGCTTCAAGGGGATCCTCCATATTGATCATAGCACTGGTGTCATCCACAATCACAGCTGTGACAAGGTCTTCAAATGAGCACACCTCGGTGCTATTGGGTTGCTTCATAGACTTGCACAGATGAAAAATAACCTTTTCATCATGCACCCAAAAGGTGAGTTCCCCTACTTCCACATCTACCAATGCCTTCCCCGTAGCTAGGAAAGGTCTGTCCAAAATGATAGGAACTTCATAGTCCACCTCACAATCGAAAATCACAAAATTAGTTGGCAAGATAAATTTGTCCACCCGGACAAGCACATCATCAATAATACCCAAAGGTCTCTTCATCGATCTATCCACCATTGGTAACCTCATGGAAGTTGGTCTAGGTTGCCCAATACCCAAAGTCTTAAAAACTGAGTAAGGAATCAAATTGATTCTAGCTCCCAATTTACAGAAAACCTTGGAAAAATCAGCACTCCCAATGGTGCAAGGAATGGTGAAAGCACCGGGATCCTCTAGCTTCGAGGCCATTGAATGCACTATAGCACTAACTTG
Organism: Nicotiana glauca; assembly: GCA_026770625.1. Classification (NCBI taxonomy): domain Eukaryota; kingdom Viridiplantae; phylum Streptophyta; class Magnoliopsida; order Solanales; family Solanaceae; genus Nicotiana; species Nicotiana glauca. Next base: position 22,781 of record MU685744.1, read on the forward strand.
GTGAGTCATCTTTATAGTTTCATAATCCATAGAATGTTTCTTTGTGACCAAGTCTTTCATGAACTTTGCATAGCCCGACATTAGTCCAAGGGCCTCCACTAAAGGAACATTAATGGACAAACTCTTCATCATATCAATGAACTTTTTAAACTGATTATCATTTCTCTGCTCTGCTATCCTTTGAGGATAAGGTGGAGGTGGCCTTGGCAAAGGAGCCTTGGCTTTTGGCATAACCGGCTCCGGCATGTCAATCACTTGTTCCCTAGGCGGGTTCACGACATCTTGAGTTTCCACCTCGGCCTCATTAATGTCAATCCTCACTTCATTATTCACATTGTCATCAGCCACATCTTCAACCACCAAAGGAACTTCATCTTCTTGCCTCTCCCACTTTGTGTTGTAACTGCCATAACATAATTGTTCCCACCCTTTGGGCTTACTACCGTATCACTTGGTAGAGCACCCTTCGGGTGAGTATACAACAATTGAGAGATTTGGCCTAATTGTACCTCCAAGTTTCTGATAGAGATATTGTGGAAAGGCAACTGTGTATTCGAATCCGCATTCTTCTTCATCATTTGTTTGAACATCATTTAAATTCTCCCAATATCACTGTTGGATGAACTAGGACCCTAAGAAGGAAATGGGGGTGGCTTGTTCAATTGTTGGTACATTTGGGGCCTTTGAAAGCCTTGCCCCCATTTTCCTTCGTTCCCATTGTTCCATCCACCTTGATTGTTATTGCTGCCCTAAGTGTTATTATTAACATTCCAATTCCCTTGGTTGCCTTGATTGTTGTTCTGATTGCCCCAGTTATTGTTTTGGTTGTTGTTCCCCCAATTACCACTGTTTTGTTATTGATTGCCCCAATTGCCCTGGGGTCGCCACTGTTGTTGGTTGGAAGAGTTGCCCCGTTGGCCTTGATAGTTTTTTACATATTAGACCTCTTCACTTTGGTCATCATAAATATCATTTTGAAACCCTTCACATGCATCCTCAAATTGCTCATAATTCCTTTGATTTTGTTGCCTTCTTTGCCTTCTCTTGTTGACAAGCATATTAACACCCTCCATGGCATTCACTTGACAAGGATTTTGGACTTGTTGCAACAGTACCTTGGCCAATTGGTTCATACTAGTTGTCAACTCCGCTATAGCTTGCCCATGGTCATGTAATTCCTTATGAAGATGAATAACCGTAGGGTCACCTTGAGGAACATTGGCTGTACTTTCCCATGCAGAAGAAGTGTCAGCCATCTCATCAAGTACGGCACAAGCTTCATCATAAGTCAACTTCATAAAATTACCCCCCACCAATGGGTTCACTATGCATTGATTTGTAGTATTGATGCCCCGGTAGAAAGTTTGTTACAACATATTCTCCATCATTATTATTGGGGCATTCCTTCACCATTATTTTATACTGCTCCCAAATCTCATGCAAAGGTTCTGTGGGCTCTTGCTTGAAGGCCAATATCTCATCTCGAAGTGCCACCATGTGCCCGGGTGAGAAAAATTTAGCAATAAACTTATCCGCCATCTCATCCCAAGTTGTGATGGAATGATTAGGAAGCCTCTCTAGTCAATCCAATGCTTTACCCCGAAGTGAGAATAGGAAAAGTGTCAATCTAAGAGAATCCTCAGACACATTCGTCTGCTTGCTCATCCAATATGTATCCATGAACCCCTTGAGATGTTTGTAGGCATTTTGAACCGCATGGCCTATGAAATACCCATGCTGCTCAAGTAAGGTCAACATCACACTGGTTATCTGAAAATTGTCCGCCCGGATTCTGGTTGGGACAATAGCACTTGTATAGCCTTGGTTCGGTAGTACCTGAGGAACCTCTCTTGGAGGTGGCGGAGGATGGTCTGGGACATTTTCATTAGCATTGGCCTGGTAGCCTTGTCGTGGTCCAGGAGATACAAAAAGCAACTCCTCCACTCCAATATCATCGACCTCCTCCCCCACAAGCATGTTTCCAAGAGGGTCATTAGCATTTAAAGCCATTTGGTACCTAAAGTATTCACACACACAAATTAGTAACAAAGAAGGAAAGAAGAACAATACCCAAAACTAAGTAAATAGATAGCCAAAAATGTTAGCTCCGCGGCAACGACACCAAAAAGTGATCACTTCCAACTCCACACTACTAATATGTAGCAAGAGAGGGTCGCAATAGCTTTTACTCGATTTTGGGTCGGGATCGATATCCACAGAGAGCTAGAATTGGAATCGAGTATCTATTTAGTTTATGATTGCGTATGTGTTCCAAATTGCACTTCTTACCATTTTTGAATTTTTTTATAATGCTACTTGTATCAAACTACCAATTGAAAATGCAACTAGATTAAGCTAAGAGTTAATTATTGCAAGTTGTATCTAATGGTTAAAGGGAACTGGGGTTGTGGCATCCGCCTAGGTGGTTAATTGATGGGTACTTGAAACTAAGGCACACTTGACATGATTGGGGAGTATGTGTCACGCCCCAAATCGAAGGACATGACCGGCGCCCGACCGGGTAGCCCCAGTCAAGCGGACCTGGGTGCCTTTCCTATCCCACGTGTTACCCTATATTTTTCATTACTTATTAAACAAGGGATTAACCACTTTATAATTGAAATCACCCTTTTTCAAAACATACACAACATAGTT